>NEWO01000864.1:103736-179212 GCA_003013225.1 Phalaenopsis aphrodite
CAAATTAATTTTATATCAATTTTAAATATGCATTCACAGACCTATCCATATGATGTTGAGTTTAATATCACATTTTGATTTTTTGAAAATTTGGAAGGAAAAAAAAAAGAGAGACAATTCTAACAATATTTTGGTCGTTGAGGCAAGATCCCTTTGTTCTGCAATAGACACATGAAGATGGACCTAATTGAATGTTGGTAGGTCTGATGAAATTATCTATGTAGCCACAAAAAATGTTGTGTTTAGTTGTTCGTATATGCGGACAACCATTCAACAAGGAGTACATTAAGAGAGTAGTATGTTTGCTCCTCTTAGATTACACTGTACACAATATTTTCTCCTGCAACCAATCACATCTTAGAGGTCATGAGCGACTAGCTACACGGGTACACGTAAGAAAAAGTTTAAAAAGCTAAATCATTAAATAATTTTATCAAAAAAAGCCTGCTCAGCACGATTTTGATTTGGAGAAATTTTCTAATTCAAGAAATAATAATCATATAAAAGTAGTTAGATTATAATGGTCATTTGTGTGTGTCAATTATCACTATAGTAGTTGTCAATAAGCTATCTTCATGAGTTCAGATCCTAATTTGGTCTAACTGAAGAATGATGATCTATTTATAACTTTGATATTTCAGAATGAAGTGTTTTAATGCACTCAGATTTAATTTTATTGAGCTCCTTCGATTTCTCTACTAGAGCCGCTCGATTTGGTTATAAGTATATATGCCTAATTTTTGTATCTTTTGACATTTCAATTAATGATTCAAGACTTTCAATTATTCTACAAGTGTCTGATCTGGGCTCATTTGGACTCCTCTAATATTTAATATAAGAGACATTTAGTTATCAACAAATTAAAATCCAAATTCTAATAGATTAATTAAAAGATGGTGTCTTTCCAACAAATTTTGCAAGTATCACATCTAAACTTCAATATTTACATATATGGCGCCTTTTTGTTGTAAACATATGCATGAAAAGTTAAATTCAACTCGAAAAAAAAGTGATAATATTACTATTTTTTAGATGATTTAAGAAAATGAGAGTTATGTGTGTAGATATGAAAGCTTAGGCATGAGATGTGTAAATACATAAGAATTGTTTGCCATCTATGTAAATGCCCCAAAGAGTTATTATTCATTAAAGCCATAAACACAAGCTGTCATCAAGTAATTAAAACCAATACACCACTGCGCAGGTCTTTATCCATGGAAATATTCTGTAGTAAAATTTAGTCAATTGAGTACATGTCAATTTCATTTTAAATGTTTGCAATATCATGCATGAGGTTAGGTTCAAGAAGATCTCATTAAAGATGAGCATAGTGTATAAGACCTTCTTGTTAGGCTATTGTGTTAAGTACATTGAAGGAGATAATTATGAAACATTAAATAATGTGTTGTAGGTATTAATAGTGCAATGGTTGTGCTAGTCAAATTTATAGAAGTTGCCTAAGAAAACATGTCTATGACATAAGTGATGTCAAAATACACATCCAAAAGTTGACAATATCTATTATATAAGTGATGTTGTAGTGTCATTTTTGGTGGCACAATAGCTACAATGCAATTGAGGTTGCGAGGTAGGCTTTAAAATAATGGTTGCAGAGAAACTACAATTGAAAAAAGGGTTTTAAAGAAGATGATTAAGTTGAGTGTAGGCTTTATGATGTAGAGTCTTATTGGGTGACAACCATGCATAAAGGACATTACAACATATATCATAGGTGATATGACTATGATATAAGCAGGGTTCTGACATAGGTGTTCAAGGAGATGAATGAAAAGTAAGTAAAATTACAAGTAATGACATATCTCTAAGAAAAGTAACGACTATAGCATATTTGTTGTTGTTGTCATGATCCGACTCATTGTAAATTGTCATTTTAAAAGGAGTCCCATCATATGAAGGCCACAATTGATTAATTCTCAAGATGTATTTGAAAGAAATTTTATTTTTGATCAATTTTCACTGACATAAAAATACTAATATCCTTAAACTATCATAAAACACAAATAACTAACATCCATTAAGATCATATTATAAATTATCAATAAAAAATATATTCAATAATTTTGATAACATCTCTCAATCTCAAAATATGTATATTACAATGGGTGTCAAATTAATATATGTATGATAATAACATACCTAAAGTTTGAAACTCAAAAGTAAATAATGGTCTCTACTTAGCTCAAGTATTATCTTTCCTTGAAATAATATACATTGATAGAATAATGGTGAGCAACCATATGTCAGTATGCTACTTAAAATCTACTATATTTTTTAATACATAAAAGTGCAAAAACTAAATAATTTCAAGAGTAATATCATAAAAATGATAGCATTTACTTTGCATGAACTAAAATGATGTCTAAACATATCTCATGTAATTTCTATCAAGTGTACTATTAGTGTAAGAATAAATATAAATAGTAGGCATATGTCAACAAAAAATATAAGCACATATTTGAATATAATGTTAAAAATAAAATCATATGACAGAAAATAATAATTCATTATCATATTTAGCATATTTCATCATTTTTCACTCATCTCTTATGCGTTCACTTCTACTTATTGAAGGTGGTGGGTGGCCTTTTAGTGAGATTAAAGAATGTTAAATGCCTTGAAACTTTATTTTAACATCTATGGATTAGATCAAGAATTTTTGGTGAAATTTTTCAAAGACTAGTATTTCATAGTGATTGAAATGATTGGACTTGTCTTGACTAGGCTAATTTGGGATAATAATTAAGAAATATATTTCTGGTTGGGTAAATGGATAAAAGATCTTGAGTGATTATCTTAAGATATGTAGTTATAATGTAGAGCAGATTGTTAAGTTTAGAGTAGTTTATGTGGGTGTCAAGGAATAGATAAAAAGATTAGGTTTTAGGCTTGCTAAGTTTAGTTGAGAGCTTCAAAATGAAATGTTTGAGTCATTTGATGATTGGGTTGAGTAGTGGATGATAATTTAATATTTTACAGATGTTGAGAGGATGTTATTAATATTGAGAGGAGGACTTAAGAAAAAAAATTAAAATATAAGGGTTCTTATGCTAGACCTTGAATGAGCTCATAGGTACTTATAAATAGACATTGGACTTTCTTCACTTGATAAATTGCTTGTAATTTAGTCTTGATTTTTATAGTTTCTCCTTCATTTTTTTTAATGATATCTTATCATACCTCTCAATTTTAATATATACATTTATATAAATAAGTTTATATTATTTTTTATCACTTATATATCTTTACTTATTCATATCATATTTCCCCTTTATGAGTTCACTTTCACCTATATCTCAACCTACTCACATTTGTTCAAACATATACAATGCATTGATGCAATGTTATTATATAGCTTCACATGCTCTTCCAACTCTATTTGAATGCACATAAAGTACAATCATCCAATCATTTAATATATGAATATCTTCTATATCAACATCTATGAATATCATTAAACATGTTATGAAATGTATAAATATCTATATATATACAACTAACGTAGAACTTGCATGATAATTAGTATACACGCACATAACGACTTTCATTAGTCATAAAATCATTTCTATGAAATATCCATAACAATATTTTGAAGTTTTTCTAATTCTATAATAAATATTATTGAATTAAATATATCAATAAAATATAGAAAATATTATATAAATTAAAATACCCAATTAAAACTTAATTTTTTTTATATTAATATGTTCAGAAAAACTCTCCAAAATACAAAAATTTATGTATTAAAAAAAATAAAAATATGTGAGATTTAAGTTTGTTTAAAATTCAAAAAAAAAAAAAACAGTCAAATTTTAGAAAAATAATAAAATAAAATATTAAATATGGTAACCCATTATGTTAAGTAATTGAGAAAAAAGAGATTGTAATTATTGGATATAAATATTATAATGAAAATATTTCTTATTATATTAAAAGCTTTAAATCTAATTATATCAATTAAATAACTTTAATTATATCAATTAATTTACTAAAATAACATTAATTCTTTAAATTATTATAAATTTAAAAAGAGAAAAATTTTGTTTTTTATTATTATGATACTTATAAAATAAATAAAATTATATTAAAAATTATTATAAAAAAATTATGAATAAATTATGAATAAATATTGTCTTTAGAAATTATAAAAAATTAACTTTAGAAATTATAAAAAAATCTATGAATAAAAATACTGTATTGATTTTATTTATATTATAAAAATATTGAAATAAAAATAATATTGATATAAAATAGTGGCATTAAGAATCATATAAAAAATATTAAAGAATGTCTTTATATTTCTAATTTTAGCCCATAATTTTATGAAATCTTATATAAAATTCAATATCAAAATATTTGAACATATTTTGGCGTCTATGAAACTAAGAAGGAATGGAATATTCCTCTCTATGCATAGGTTGTGATTAACACCCACTTGATTGACTATTGACAGGTTTTTATTTGAAATTTTGAGAGTCAATACCGAATCCATTAGACATCAAAAATAATATGTGAAAGACAAAGAAAGAGGCTTAAGATAAGTCCACAAGTGGTGAAGAAGAAGGTAAATAGGTTGAAAGGGACTTCTTTAGGAAGAAAAATAAAAAAATGGCCAAGAAATAGCGCATCAATTGATTGTTAAATCACAACCACAATCTTGGCATCTATTTTTGATACAAGCAACGTGTGGAAGGCCTACTTAGCCTTGAGACGCATTTACGACCTCTGCGGAAGTCCGAGGATAACGTTCTACGCATATTCAAGCTTTCAAGGCTGACATGCAGCTTGAATTCCCCTCTGACAAACTTTTCCTAAGACCCACGCTTGTGGGGATCCAGTGTAACAACGTCTGGATTGGACATGGCCACGCCCAAACTCGAGTGTGACCACGTCTGATTCCGGCATACCCACACCGTGAGCTCCAGAAATGTGTCTAGGTCACCGAGGTGGTGTGACCGTGCTCGATGGCGGTGTGTTCACGTCACCCAACTGGAGTGCACAATGTAATTAAGCTGGGTCTTGGGCGTAAACACTTCGGAGCCGGTTTGGCGACCCTGTCAATGTCATACGTACCCAGAGAATTTACCATGTGCACTTAGATGTTGATTAAGACACTTATCGTTAGATGGTATGCTAGGCTAGGACTATGGTGCTATGTAGTATTTTTGAAACCTTTGACTATTGTTCTTTAGAGGCCTATTTGTTTTAGTCATGCGTCACTTTTATGCTTTTCAGTGTGCGTATGCATGCGTGTTTTTATATGCGTGGTAGTGTATTATGGTGGTCTTCTAAGAGGGGCATGTCATATATATGCACACACACATGAACAGTAAAAAAAAGGAGCAACGTAATGGTTATTACTAACCATTTTCTGCAGGTGTTACTTAGCTCCCGCACCTTGCATGACCCAAACATATTGCATGCTTGTTTGGTTTTTCCGCTGACAATGCTTTTATGCAAGTCAATTCCTTTTTTTTATTTTTTTTTCTTGAAGTACTTTTAGAACCCTACAAAGAGTTTGCGTTTGAAAAAAGTTACGGATACGGGTTCTAAAAGGCCAGACAGGCGAAAACACATGATGGGGAGTAAGAGCTGTTTGCTCGTGTCCCGCGCCTTACTTTTAAATTTTATTTATTCATAAAATTAGAACCAGAAATGTATATACGGTGCATGACCATCCTTTTATTTTCTAGAATATCTTGTCGACCCAATGACACAACTTTTTGTTATTTTACTTGGTTTAATCTGCTGCTTTTCTTGCAAGATTGCATGCCTAGGCATTTTCCCCAATTTCTTTCAGGTTGCATCTGAGATGTTACGAAAATTACAATTTAAGCTCTTTAAGACATTGAAATTGTAAATTTCTACTCAAAATCCTAATAAAAATTTCAAGATAAATTAAAATTTAGGATTAAATAATTCAAGATTTTTCAAAATTCACTTTCTACTTTCTTGCATGGTATTCAAGACAGCTTTAAAATGGATTGTATAACATGTTCATAACCAAAGCTATACTTAATAGGGCATCCACACTTCTGATTATGATAGCTAATCAAATCATATGCATGTCACTAGAAGAAGTCCCTCGTGCTTCTTCAACCCAACTGACCCAACATAAATTTCTACTTAGGTGGTTGTCTAATACGCTTAGGGTTTTAGTAGCCTCTCGACCCAGATGGGTAAAGTTTTTTTTTTTTTTTTGGAGTGTTTTCAGCTTTGTAGTTGAAACTCATTTTCTCTCCCTTTCCAATAACATCCTTTCCACTTTCACATTTATAAATCACACCCCTTGGAACTCCACATGATAGGAAATCAAACTATTTGCTTGATTTATAAGAATCCCAACAACAATTTGAGAAAATGCTTTAATTGAGTTGATGTTGTTAGAAAAAGTTTGCCAAATAAGAGAAAATCATCTATATAAACAAATATGACAAGTAAAATTGGTTGAAAACAACCCCATCATAATCATTGCTTTAAGTTTTTTCATCCAAATAATTAAAGAGAGCAACCTTCACAATACAAAATAGATATGGAGAATGAGAAAGATAAAAACACCCTTCATAAGGCCATTGATACATACAAAGTAATGAATATCTTCCATGCATGTACTCATTGATAGAATTAGAAAAATAATTGAATATTTTATTATTTTATTATTTATTTTATATTATTTTACTCGACTCAAATAAAATAAAAAAATGGCCTCCACACTTGCACTAAACCACCAACAATAATTTAACTTCTAATTTTCATTATTTTAAATGCTATAATAAATATATATATATATATATATATATATATATATATATATATATATATATATATATATATATATATATATATATATATATATATATATATATATATATGTGTAAATTTTCCTTATTTTATTTAGCTTGGCACTGGGCTTTTAATTCTAAAAATAATAATTAAAATACTGATTCAAGTCAATGTTGGCGGGCTATCCATGCGGTGGCGGCCCATGCGATCGTACAGACCAATGCTGTCCGGAGCCAAAAGCCGTTCCCACCGGTTATTGACCAGGGACCGGCATCCATGACGTGTCCGTTGACTGACACGGAAAGTCATCTCGGGAAGAGGTGGCGGTGCCCTCAGTCAAAGGTTCCCGCCAGAGATGCCGTTGACTTATTGACCACAGCATGTGCACATTGGCATAAGCTCTTATTATATAGTTTATCTCTCCTTTTTTTAATATGTCGGATTTATATGATTTTAACTTATTAAAGTTGGTTGAATTATGATGAGACATATTAAGATGAATTTAAATTATTATAATTTATAGAATGACATCTTTAAAGATTCGTTAGGGTCACGGTGCGGTATTGCAGCGTGACAAAAATTGTAGTAGCTAAAAAAGAAATTTGTAATGGTCACTACAACTTTTTACACAACAGTTTCTTCTACAGTAGTTCCACAATTATTTTTTCAAATAAGTACAGGACCATGAGTTGTTAGTAAAAACAACTCCAAATATATATTGATTTATTTAAGGGGCATTTACATGCATGGGGCACAACTCTTATGCAATTAGCACCTAAATTTTAATATTATAAGCATAGCACTTAAATTTTTAGGATGCACATAAAAAAATATCATTATTATTATTCTTTTTTAGATGAAGTGCACATTTTCTTCGGTAAGTTTATGACACCAATGTCACATAAGTTTTATATCAAATTTTAAGGGTTAGATGTGTAAATACATAAGAGTGGTGGGGTATGTATATAAATTTCCAATTGTTTATTTATCATAGAATGTTTTTAGTAAATTATAAACTCTATGGGAAACATAATTAGCACTTTTTTTAATATTTATAAGTCTAAAAATGATTTCAATAATAACAAATATATATATGTATATATAATGGTCAAAGCCACTACTCAGAAAGGTCTATCATAAAATATCTTAAGATTGTTTGCTATAATTTTTCCTTTCTGGGATTCTATATGTGCATACCCTAAATTTTAATTGTATTCTATAATGGATCTTCTAATTCATTGAGAGAATATTTAGGACAACTGCGGCTATTTGAAGAAAAACTGTGAATCTGCTAAAGAAAAACTGTAGTGGCTATAATTTTTTTTTTTTTTGAAAAAGTCAGATCGTAGCTTTCTAGCAACCACCATAGGCAGACGGATCTGAGGTAAAAAAGCAATTTTTAGCTACAGTTTTTGAGAACACATACAAAACATAATTTTATCAAAAGTGAAAAAGTACAGTGCGGTACCGCACCGCCACCGCATCGCCACCACAAACACACCTTGAATCTTATCCATGAACTACTACACGACTTTCAAATCCGCAATGGGCTCTTTCTTAACAACACTAAGAGTTACTTTATACACCCTAAGATCTTTCCTCTTTCAACCTTTTTACATATTAAACTAGTCTTTTGCTTTTCTTCCTCAATCCCTTTCAATATTTTGGGGACTTCGGTTTGTAATGGTAAGAAAATAATTTTTTTTTTTGCTTCCCTTAGAAACTTTCTTTATTTGTTCCAAAATATCCTTTTCGGATCTCGGGCAATCTTTCTTCTATAAGCTATGTTGGCTCTCTCAAAGTGGGAATAACCTTCAGGCAAGATTTATGAAAATTAAATACTGTCAGGTAGAGCATCCTTCTTCATGTTATTGTCATAAAGGTTATTCGCCTAGTTGGGATTGTTTGTGTTATGTTAAGTGGGAAGCAGGAGCTCTTATCTTCTGGGGTTTAAGAAATGCCAATTAATTCTTGTGGCAAGAATGTTGGTTGGGATCTTCTTCTATTGACATTTCTATTGGTCGAGTCATTCATTTTTTTCTTTTATCATGTATTTGATAGAGTCCTATGATTGAGTCTGTATCAGAAATAAGTTACGGGCATGAATTTCACGGTGGATGACGCGTCGAACCATGTGCTGAGGACCAGGAGTAGCAACTCGTGTCCCTTACCTTAATTATGATGGCAAGGACTTCTCTAAACCCTTGTTTTTCATTCGTAGAACCCCTAGGTCTAAATGTTAGAGGATTTAGGTTAGGGTTTTTGTGTGCTTAGAGAAAGCCCCTTTAAGTTAGGAACTTTTTCAATTCCCCCCCCTCCCAAATGAATCCAAGAGTAAAACCTATCCTTTCTTTTCTTAGACCAAAAATTCAAAAGACACGGGTGTACTAATCCTGCCGTTTGTATTGGTGGTTTCATCCGGATGGATGTTTGAAACCCACTGATCGAGAAGACGAAGTCGTTCCTTCAGTTTCTATCCTCTCAATTGTGGTGAATCCTCTTCACGAGAGATTCCCTACCATGTGTCTTGCAAACGAATGTGGGCGTCTTGTTGCTTTGTGCAATGAAGCATTGGTACTCCTCTCTATCACTCGCCTACTTGAGGTTCCTCATGAGTTCGCTAGGACAAGCCTAATTTTGACATTGAAATAAATTGGTCATCTGTTGTGCATTCTTTCACATTCATATCATTGTGCGCACGACATGAATATTAAAATTGCATAAAAATACATTTTTTTCATGTTTTGTCGATCATCCTCCCCGGCTCAATAGACCGTTCAACCGCCTCGGCTAGATTGACCGTTCGGCCAGCTCGATCGACTGTTCCTCGTCTCTTAACCACCCATTTCGGTTCAATCGACCACTTCAATCGGCTGCCACCAGCGCAAGTGACTCAATCAAACATTCTTCGTTGATAAGCCGCCCTGACCCAATCCAATGTTCCTCGTCGATCGCCCTCCTATGCCGGCTTGATTGACTACTTCTGTCGGCTCGACCGATCGGCTGCCACCGACCGGATCTACTTGATCGACCATTCTTCGTCGAGCAGCTGCCCGACTTAATTGAACTTCCTTAGTTGATTGACCACCTACGCCATTACGATTGACCACCACCGTCAACTTGACTAATCGGCAGCCACCAGCCATATCGACTCGACCGATCATTCTTTGCCAATCGGCCGCGCCCGACGCAATTAATTGTTATCAATCAATCGCATATGTCAGTTTAATCGACCACTTTCGTCAGCTCAACCGATTGGTCGCCACCGACCCGATCGGCTTGAGCGACCATTCTTCATTGATCGACCTCCATGTCCTGATCAATCGTTCCTCTTCGATCGACTGCCTACGCCAATTTGATCGACCACTTCCTTCAACTCGACTGATAGGCTGCCACTGACTTGATCAGTCTGACCAACCATTCTTTGTCAATCGGTCGCACTGGCCTGATCAATAGTCCCTCATTGATCGGCCACCTACGCTAGTTCGAGTGACCACTTCCTTCGAATCGGCTGATCGTTCGCCACCGACCTGATTGGCTCGATCGTCCATTGTTCATTGATCGACCACTCCAGCCAACTTCCTTTCTCGATTGACTGTTTATGCCGGTCTGATCGAACTATTACTTCAATTTGTCTGATCAACCGCACCGACCCGATCGACTTGGCTGACCCTTCTTCGTCGACTGGCCACCAGGCTAAGTCTCGACCTTGCCTAGTCAATTGGTCGCTCTTGCTCGACTGACCATTCTTTATTGATTGTTCGTCCACGCTAGCTTGATCGACTCTTTTCATTGGTTCGACTGATCAACCACTCCCGACAGATTGTATCGATCGAATCTACTTGAATAGTGCATTATTGAATGCTTGTATCACATTGCTTGCATCGGGACATTCACACTTGCACCCTATAATGCATCGTTGAGCATATGCCCATATGTGTCATGGTTAGCGTTTATTCCCCTCTTTGACACAGCTTTTTGTGCCTCCCTTGTGACATCCCCATGCACTTTGCAACACACCACTAGTATTTGCACCTACACTTGCAGTATTGCATGCTTTTTGCGTTATATCTTGTATGTTCATGACTTACACAATTGTGTTTGCATCCTATCCAGTGTTCCCACACACTCATCGTTGACACTCATGTGTGTCTCATGGGGATGATTTGCTCACAAAGCCTACCTATAGTCCGATTCTCTCCGAATAAGAATTACACTTCTTCACCTTTCCATGGCACTGACTCGAACTATTGTAGCAACTTTATCGATTTACTGGTCCTCACACACTCATTTCCGACACTCATGCGTCTTTCGCAAGTCATTGCTCCTTCCACACTCACTCCCGACACTTTGTTTCTTTCTCGAGTCACTACTCATTGCATACTCACTCCTAACACTCATGTGCCTTTCTCGAGTCACTACTCCTCACACACTCACTCTCAACACTCTTGTGTCTCTCTCGTGCCACTGCTCCTTGCACACTCTCTCACCTCCCACAACATTTGTTTCAGACTGCAGTAAGTATTTCATCTAATCCCTACTCCTCACACTCTTTCACCTCCTGTGACATTGCTTCAGATTGTCATTGGTATTTTATTAAGTCACTGCTTCTCACAAACACAATCTTGACACTCATATGTCCTCATGTTTCTTTCTCGAGTCATTGCTCCTTGCATACTCATTTCCAACACTCATGTTCTCTTCGGGGATGCCTTGCATATCAAGCCTACCCATCTTGTGATTCTCCTTAGCGAGAAGAACACCACTTCACTTTTGTTGTGTGTCATGCATGCATGTCACTGCAATGTCTATGCATTCATCATTGGTACATACTAGTATATGCTTATGGCGAATATTTGCTATCACGTGATCACTCATACTCCGACGGAGTGGTCATAACACACCAGATCATGTTGCATTTGCATGCATATTATTGACCGTCTCGACAATGAAATTGGCTCATTAGCTGAGTGACCCTCAGCTGGTCACAACGTGGTAGCTAGTATTGCCCGTGAGGGTGTCTCAGTGCGCAATACTAGTTATTTCACTGTGAATAACATGCGCCTATTGTGCTAATGTTTGAAGAAGTCTAATAGGTGTCACTGATGTTTTTTCTTTTTCGATGACCTATTTTAAATATAAAAATTAATGTTTCTATTACTCACATGAATCATATTTTCATAACCTTTTTCGAAACTACGTGCATTCCTAGCTTAGACCCTAAATAACGTCAACACTTATGAACTTTTACAAAACTTGCATCTAGTGACACTTCTTAGAATCCTTGGATCCTTAGGATGAGACTGGAGATGATGATCACATCAAAACATACTCTAGCCTTTTTGCCTTCACTCTACACTGCACACACATTAGATGCTGCGATATTACACTATACATTTGATGGTGTGCTATGTTAGGACTAGAGTGCTAGGTAGTCTTTTTTCTATGTCATGTTTATAATTCTTTGTCGGTTTAGTTGTCCTAGACAGGCAACCCTTTTTGTGTTGCTTTGTGTGTTTATTGAGTGTGAGACATGCACACTAGTATGTTAGTGGCAATCTTCTTGTAATGAGCCATGTCCAACAAGGAGGAGTTGAAATGATTTATCTAATCACAGTTTCTGCAGGTGCTATTAAGTTGATACAAAAGTTTTTCACGTTCTTTCTTTTGTTCGTCTACCTCCGTCGTATATCCCGTATTTTCCAATTCTCCAAATCATTCATGTGACCCAAAAGAGAGATTTACTCCAAAAAAGTGAATTATACGAAGATAAACAATCTGACAACTTCTTCAAAAATAACAAAGAGAAAAGAACAAAAATACACCCAAGACAACCCTCTTACATCGCTCCCTATTGTTTGTCTGCTATCTAGCACCAACAAAACAACAACATTATCGTTTTCTACTTGCCAACCGTCTTTTCCACCCTAAAACCACCTTCCAAACCCTCAGTGATCACCACCACCACCACACATGGATTCACATCAGTTTCAGTGTTTATGTCGTGGATGTTGTTGTTTCAGATTTTCTAGTATCATGTTGTTGTTGTGTTTTTCCTTTTAAATATGTTGGTTATAATCATGTACTTACTTTCACAAATAATATCTATTTTTTTCTATTGAGGTTTGTGTTAACTAAAAAATAATCGTGATTATTTTCCTTTTGTTTTCCACATAAAAATAACTCTTGTCTACTCTATCAATTTCACATTACATGTACGTGTTAGATTTTCTTACATCAGTATGATCTTAATTCATTACTCTACCGCCACAAATTTAAGAGCACACAACAATAATAAAAAAAAATGAACAATTTAATTGAATTCATATTAACAAAATAAAAAAAAAATCAAATAATTTCATGAGATTTAAGTGAATTTATTAATAATCACATCAAACAAATTTTGAGATTTTAACCAAGAAATCATCAACAGCCCTGAAAGCAAAAAATTAGAAAATCATCAAACTTGCGGTGCATTTGAAATGAGACCGCGCGCCACCTTTTTCCGATCGTCGCTCTCTTATTTTCTTCCTTTACCCTCTTTCTCTCCCACATCCACCGCTTCCCACCGCTCGCTCCACTTGACGACCATCCCTTCCTACACCGAATTCACTGCGCACCTTCTCGCCCTCTTCTCCAACCTCTCCAAAACTCCAAACAACCCCAAAATCCTATCTTTTGTTGATTCCATCCTAACCCAATCCCATTTCCTCGACTCCACAGCATCTCTCCTTGTCCTTCGTGGCCTCTCCCGGTCTAATAAGCTCGCAAGAGCCAAAACCCTGATATCGTCCCTCAAGCAAAGAGATCAAATTCCCACCTTTTTCCTCTACAGCATCGTCCTCCAATGCCTGCTGCCTCGAAACCCGATTCGTGATGTGGAGTGCGCGTGGAGTGAGGTATCTGGACACTCCAACTGTGCCGTTACGGAGAGATTCGTGTTCTATGTTAGCTCGCGGTCTGATGATGCGTTGGATTTAGAGCCCGTTTGCCGGCGGCTTTTGTCGAATCAGTGGGCGCTAAGCCGCAATGCCTGCACCGCGCTGATTGCCGCACTGTGTTTGAAGAAGAATCCTAATCCTGGTTTGGCCCGAGAGGTATTGAGGGGGATGGTAGAGAGGTCCTTGGAAGTTGATGAATTGAGTTACTACACTGTGTTTAGGAGCTTCTGTAGAATTGGGGATTTGTGTTCGGCTGATTCGGTGCTGAGAGATATGGTTTGTATGCGGGCTTGTGGATTGGATTTGTTAGTCTATGAGGATTTTGTTCGCTGCTTGTGTAAAGTTGGAAAATTTAGAGAGGCACGTAAGCTGTTTGATAAAATGTCAAAGAGTGGTAGAAAACATAGTTCCAGTTTTGGTACTAATGTAAAATCTGGCAGGAGGATCATATTTCAGCTAAGATTTTCAGGTGTGATATCTGAGACAATGGCATTTGAAGCCTATTTTCGATCCTTGTGCAGATATGGGAGGCTGGAGGAGGCAGAGAATTTGCTGCAAGAAGCCATGAGCAAATACTTAGTGCCAGGAGTTTGTGTGATGAAGTCCTTTGTAAATGCTCTTTTCAGTGCTGGTCGGCATGAAGAGGCTATCAGATTCTTCAGAGTTGAGAGGAAGAGAGGGGATGCTTCTGCTGGGGATCTCGCTGCCACCGTCATCGCAAATCTCTGCAATATTGACAGAGTTGATGATGGCTATGAGCTTGCTTGTGAAGTTGTGAATGAGGGATATGTTCTAACTGCATGGGTTTGGAACTTGATAATGAAGTCATATTGGGAAGGTGGGAGAATTGATAATGCAATGGCTATCTTTGAAGGCATAAAGTTGGGTACTTTATGTCCATTTTTGAGGCCTGATAGGTCTACTTATGCAATTATGATTCATGTTCTTGTAAGAATGGGAATGGTGGAGAAGGCAACCGGCATTTTTGAAGAGATGAGGAGAGAGAAGTTTGCAGCAAGTGTTGATCTTTATGGTGTCCTTGTTAGAAATTTGCATTTTTGCGGGAAGTCAAAAGAAGCACAGGAATATTTGAATTATATGATCGAGAATGGTGTCTTTGTTTCTTATGCTCAGTGGGAAGTTCTATTCGAGTCTTTGTCATCAATTAATGGCAATGCTGTCTTTCCTAGATTATGCCAGGAAGATGATGAGTCCAACTAAGTAATTTTATGTGCTCCCTGTTTTAAGAATGTTGGATTTGGGAGCAGAGATGAGCAGAGAATTGTATAATTTTGTGCTAAACAATTAGTTCTTTTGAAATATAATACATTTATTTGATATTTTATTACAGAGAAGTTTGAGCATTATGGCTTTTGTTAAAGTTCTAATCTAGTTTATGTAAATATTCTAATGTTATTCTTTATTCAGAAAATTTCTCCAGCTCTTATTTTAGTCAACACAAAACTAAATTGTCCTACTTCTTGAATCATGAAAATCCTAAATGTATGTTTTAGCTTGACAGCTGTTGGACTATAGATATGGGTGTTGAAGCGGCCAAATGTGAAAGTTGAGCACAAAACTAACATGGCATAAATTAGAATTGCAGCACTCTTACACTCACTATATTCGTAACTGATTCCATCTTTAATTAGGTTTTTATTTCCTTTTTGTATATAGGACATGCATTTTGCCCCTATTATACCCCTATGATTGAATACGATTGAATTAGGAAAAATGAGAAATCATGAGTTTCACATGTTTTTTAAACTGAGAATCCTCATACAACTTGGCATCAATGTCATATCTTATTTTGTGTGCGCTGAATAGACAATATAATCTATTTTTCATCGCAATTCAAATGCGTGGAAATCTTCAAAGTTAGAGCATGATTCAAGATGTCATACCGAGGAGCTTTATTTCTAGAGATTGATGCTGTGAGTAGTGCGATAACTTTAAGATAGATCTATCCCTTAGTTAGTGGTGGAAACTTGGTGTTGGTGGTGGCCACGCCAATAGATTTGGGAAAAAGTATATGTTTTGAAAATTTTACTATTAAATTCTCTTGTAATCTTGTATATTATGGAAGCTTGAACTCCTTCAAATTTTACGTAAATCTTTTTGCCTCCTCTTACTTGAAATATTAGTTTCACCACCGTGGTTGTAGGGTTTCTTAGGCAGAGTGATGATAAAAGACTTCCACTACATATGCTTGCAATTTAGAGTTTTATGTTATCATGAAGATCTCTCTCATTCCTCACTGCATGCACATAGGTAGGGTTCCTTGGGAGGATTTAGAAATTTCCTTAGTGCTGGTGTGAAGGCTTCATATTAGAGTTTCTTTTTTTTTTCGGTCAGATTAATTGTGGAGCTTCTTCTTAGTTGGTGTGTGAGTGCACTTGGTTATGCGAAAGGATATGAATTTTCTTTCAATTTACTCGCTATTTTTGTGGAACATCATGTGTAGATTGAATTTTCACTCACATCCTATGAATTTAAGCATGGTTAAAACATAACCACTTAAATCTTGGCGCCCTTCTTTATAGTTTTCCTCTTTTATATTTTGTTTGTGGCATTTCATTTTTATTCATTGAGACTCTTCCACATTTATATCTCTTGGCACCCTTGTTACAACAACATTTTATGTATAGTCTTTCATAATTGATTATTGATGTCAAGATAAATTTAGTGATTTTTGTATCCCTTATTTTGGATTTGTAGTTTTATTTGTTGTGAGGTTTTAACATATCAATGTCTTGAAGAATTCAATAACTTGACGATCTGACGTTTTAGTTTCTTTTCCCTTGTTTCTTTCAATTTTCTACTGATTTTGACTATTTTGCTGCATATCTTGTATTTCTATATGTCTAGTTAGAGATATCAAATCTAATAAACTTTAAGAGCTTCTTTGGAATCACTTTTATTTTTTATTTTTTGTTTTTGTTTTTGCTTATATTTTTAAAAACAAGTTTGTTCAGTGTGTTTTTTTTCATGTTTTTATTTTTAATTAAAAAAAATAGAATAAAATAAAATAAAATAAAAGTAAAAGGCAAAAATTAAACGAGATCCCAAACGAACCCTGAATAAATGAACAACATTGATTTATTCTATACAATGTCTTTGGGTTTATGGGTTGTAATGCATATTTAATATAAGATAGGGAAATTTCATGTGATAGAAACTTGCTTAAAATAAACTATTAGTTCTAGACAATTATTTATTTCCTTCGATGATGTTAAAGATGATAGATATTATTACAAATATTACAGGTTGATAGCTTTATACTAGAAATTATGGGGCAAAAAAACCACATAGGTGTTATGAAAATCACATTCTTGATCAAAATCCAAATAATGTCAATTATAACATAATACAATCACCCTTTCAATCCAATAATGAAAAGTTTGTTGTATAAGGAAAAAGAAAGAGCAAAAATTTGAAAATGAGCACGAAATCTTAATAAATTCATTATCTCATTATCTATTATTTATGGATCTTTTCATTGCATTCACTTACCTCGAATTGGATTTTTTTTTTTTTATTTACTCGGCCTTCCGCTTTGTCATCTTCTTAAAAACCTTCCCAATTCTAATGTATTAATTGCTGATGCACCTTCCTTCTATCAAATCTTATGGATATGGTTTAATCATGATGGCAGTATCTTCCATTGGTGTTAAATCCCAAGTTTTTATGGATTCCTTTTGTGTTATTTGTGTCAAGCCCAAAGCCATAAAATCTCAAAAATGGAAACTTTGGGGCTGTAAAATTTGAAATTTTCAGAAAAAATGGCATAACTAAAAGTAGAGGATTTACTGATGAGTTGTAAAATTTAATTTTTTTTTAAAAAAAGGAGAAGTCCCACATAGGTGGCCCATAGAAGTTAAAATAGAGCCATTGAACTTGTAAAATAGATTTGTAGAAGATGAACCTTATGGAAAAAATTGAGAAAACTGATCAAACACAGTAAGTCGCATGAACTGAAAACTTATGATCGACTCTGATCTATGTTTTAAAATTGAATAAAGGAATTTTGTCGAGACTTGTTATTGCAAAAAATAACATAGAAATCTTATTGACGCCTAACACAGAAAATTTTCTTGTTGATTGTATGATAGAGATCCAAACTTTAAATCAAACTTTCATGACAGGGTAACATACTTGGCTTGTACATGAACTTTTAATTATAAAAAATAATAAAAGATTAAACATTCAAACTTTTTATCTTAGGGGCTGTTTGGTATCATGTTTATTTTTATTTTGTTTTGTTTTGTTTTGATTTCAAACAATACATGTTCGGTATGTTTAATTAAGATATTTTTGTTTTTGAAAGAACTCAAGCAAGATAACACAAAATTGATCCCAAATAGAATTGTAGATTCACATCACTTTATACCCATTAAGTTTCTATCTCTAATTAGCATATAGTGATAAAACTTTATCATCAAAACTCAAGGTGATCCCGAATGCTTGTAAATGAATAACACTTATTACCTAAGAGTTTATTACTTTTCCTATAATTTTAATTTTCTTTTATGGACTTATATTATAATAGTTTAAACAGTGGTCTGTTTCATATTATGACCTTTTGGATGCTGTTCACATTCCCATCGCTATCTTGGTGCAAATTTCTAGCAGATGATGGTTGTTTGTAATATCTTGTTCATTTGTTGAACATTCTTTGCATTTTTTGTATGCTGTTTTGTAATTATTTTTTATAATCTGAGCTTTTACTATTTAATTTTCTTATAATTCAATTTGTTCTTTTCATTTTGGTGTCTATTTATTTCTTCTATGTTCTTATTGCTAGGTTCCCTTTTAGCTTGTTGTTTTAGCAATAGAGTTCTTGATTTACTGGTTATGGCAACATTAGATGGAATATTAAAGCAACTTTTTTTAATTTTTTTTGCCTTAAATATCTTCTCTTAATTTAGGGACGGTTTGGGATCATTTTTAATTTTTATTTTGTATTATTTTATTTATATTTTGATTTGAAATGAAATATGTTTGGTGTATTAAAATATAACGTGATTGTTTTTAAAAATATAAAATACTTAAAAGTTATTTTGAGTTTTTTTTAAAAAAAAAGATGATTTATTAAACAAATAATACGTAGAAAATATACTTAACAAACATGTTTTTCTTTTAAAAAAGAGAGAGAGAGAGAGAAAATAGAAGCAAAAAATAATCCTAAATTGGCCCTTATTGTTTAATGTTTTTGTGTTTCTCTTGGTTGGCATTTGATATTGATAAGAAGCTAGATAAATAAAGAGGGTTCCCATTTAGTAAGAACTTTGCTAACATTATATTTTTCTTTGCTTCCTTATTTTTGTAGGATCTATAATTGAGAGAGCTAAGTTAGTTTTGATCCATTGAATGAGACCCTAGACATCTCTTCCTTGTGCCTGTTTTGGAAAAATCCATTTGCCTTATACAACTTATGGTATTAACCCTTCATTTTATACTGAAGATATTAAAAATTTGAAAAACAAGCCCTTTATTAACATACCTTACTTTGTTCTATGCTTGTATGTACTTCATGGTCACGTTTTGTATTGGAACTCGGATTTGATTTTGGACACCTGAATTTGAAAATCTTTTATACATATTATGTATGCTCAGAACTTTCTTGCCTTGTGTTCCATCATATTTAAATTTTCATGTACATTAAATGACATTATTTCATAAGCTATGATATTTTACATCCATATAAACTGTAAGAGAAATCAAAATTATATTATTGATACTTATGATAAGTTTTGATACCTGCCCCATTACAAGATCACATATTTGCAAAAAAATGTTGCTGAAAGCATTTGAGGTAAAAGGAAATAGGTAAAAAACTACAAACGACGACCAAACAACAAATTTTATGACTTCATGTTATACAGTTTTTCTTATTAGATAGGTAGAAACCAAAGCAGATCAAAATCAAACTACATTAACGGCAAAAACGGTTCGAACCAAGTGAGCGCCATCCGACCAAGTCAATGAACCAAAACAATATCCCTTGCCTGCGTTTTTTGCATCAAAAGTAACTTGATATGAAGCTTCCATCCCTCTCCTTTCAAAGAAGAGCCTCTCAGGCCAGACCTTCACCTCAAGTCCATTGAGGGCTTCCAGCTGCGCCACATATGTGCTGTTTGCTGGTCCAACATTGATCACACTCCTATGCACAGTCCTCACCCCACCGTATCTTCTGTTGAGCATCGCTACAGAGATGGATGGATAATTGAGCTCTGAGATGAGGTCAGTCGATGGGTTTGGTGGACAATCAAACTTCTTAATGCCAACAATTGATCTGATGACCTCAATTTTGTATCCATAGTAACAGAGAAAATACAAATAATCGTTTGTTCCCATCTCAAAAACAAGCCCCGGGCTTAAAGCGCTCAACGGGCTAATTTCTCCTGCCCCCATATCATGATAGGTGGCATTTGCTCCTGAGCTAGTTGTTAAAGTCCTTCCAAGATTATTTGTCGTCTTTGCTGGCATGAGAGACAAGTATGATTAGTATTGGTACGAGTTGGTTTCTCCCTTTGGTTTTTGACATATAGTAACAATAAGCACTTGTGGTTTTTAAGCTTCAAATGTCTTGCTAATCAGAGGCTTGTAGGAGCCATAGTAATTGTAAAAAATGGTTTATGGTAGGTTTGGGCCATCAAAAATGGTTGCAGACCATCATTTTTTTGGGGAAATATTTATATTTCCAAGAGTAATCCAATGCCACTAATGACTTGCAAATCAATCAATGTAGATGTTGTTTGAACTTTGACGAATTTGGATATAGATGGATGCAGTTCACAAGAAGAGACCACATCTGTGCTGCTTGTGGGGAGTGGGTGCCAAGGAATCAGTTAACTGGCTAAATGTGTCTTCTTGATTGTGTATGAAGGGTGACCTGAGGAGGCAGCATGTGTCTATTTTCTACAGTAAATTTATCAAATTTCAAGGATATTTGCTCTTTAATATAATCTTTAAATGCTTTGAGATCCAAGAATTTACATTGAAATTGTGCTTGATTAGATACTTTCTTTACAATCACATTACATTTTGTTTTTGTTGAGAAATTCAAGCTTTTTGTTGAAGCCTTTGGATTTACCTTTTTTTTTTTTTGATAATATGAGGAAAATGCTCATCCTTGCAATTATTAATTTTTTTCACAATATTGCTATATGCATTTTGTTTATGGAAGAATAAGGCTGACATTAAAAGTAGCATTTTGAGATCATTTCATGAGCCCTATTTTCCTGCCATACTATCACTTATGAATCATGAAAATATTATTGCTTGCATTTGACTTGGCATCCGGGTGTCTCTATCCTTAGTTTTGTTTTTCAAAATATGATAAAAATTGGCACTTTATTTTTTTGCACAAAGTTATCATTTATTTAGTTGATGCTTGCAAAGTAAAATGAACTTTGTACTTGAGGAGGGGTTAGAATGGTAACTGCCATGGCTCATCCATAAACTAAAACCACTTGGCCTATTCATGAAAAGGCATATTTTGCTTTTTAAAAGTTAGTAATAGTGATTTTTTTGTTGTGATATGAAATATGTAAATACTATAAACTAGAAGTTAAATTTTAGTCATTAGATATGTCAATCTGTTGAAATTATTGGTATGTATGTAAATCTTTCTTAAGTTCATTGATTATTTATATCTAATTTACCAATGGAATTTATTTACCTGTGGTCATGAGAGCTGATCTAATCATAGAGGGGCTCCACCTTGGATGCACAGACCTAACAAAAGCTGCTGCACCTGCAACATGCGGGCAGGCCATGGAAGTACCTGATTTTATTGCAAAACTCGAAGGTTTCTTTCCCTGCGGTGTGGTTTCCCTGTTTTCTATTGGTATGGAGGCTGCCAAAATGCTAACTCCCGGAGCCATTACATCTGGCTGTTAACATGAACAGCAATAATGGAATAAAGTGTCAAAATGGTCCCATGGCTCTTTGGAGGGAGCCATTTAGTCTCATTAGTGTCAATTTAGTCCCTTGGACACTTTTAATGGGCGAAAATAGTCCTTTCTAGGGACAGGTTTGGCTCATATTAAAAGAGTATGAGGATTGTTTTGACACTTTTATAGACTCTAGGATTAAAATGGCCCATGTAAATAGTCAAAGGACTATTTTGACACTTTCCTCTGCAACAATGTCAATGGCAAAAGTATTTACAAAGAACTTGACTCAAAATTTAGAACAAGTTTTAGTTCAAGTATTTTAACCTTCAAAATTGACTCGGTTAGCCCTCCTGGCCCTCGGGAGGAGAAGTAGGCAACAACAGGTGCTGGTGTAATCTGGTCCACATTGATTGTAGGAAGAATGATGGCAGTAGGAAACCTATGATTATATCTTACTATTGTCAAGTATAGGAGATTACTGAAATTTGTAAAGATCATCAAGTTTAAACTTTTTGTCGCTTTACTTGTTAGACTTCATGTACTGCAGAATCTGAGCTCCGGCCTTATTACCAATTTCTGAGAAGGCAAAGCTGCCGGAGTCGAAAGGGATCCCTTTCTCGTCCTCATCAATAAGGATTAGTCCTTTAGCTCCAGCATCTTCAGCAACCAATTTTTTCACTCGTCTTGTTAATGATGGATCACTATCTACACATATAATTATCTTCCCTGCTGTTTTTTTCATGTCCAGTGAACCAGGGTAGCAGTTACTGCGATTCGAAAACCATGGTGGAGAAATGAGAACTTCATGCAATTATGAATCCTTATAAACAAAGACCATTTAGTTCAGAATTGACTTAAGTTGAATGATATAATACTTGGATTTTGTGATGATTGGGAAACTTTAGTTGGAGATGGCAAAATATTGGAGAGATACCTTGCTTCTGATACTGGAGTAAACTCTCCCGCAGCATCGCCGCCGAAGATGAGAGGGTATGATTCTGATCGAGTGTGGTTTGAAAAATTTATGGCAACTCCCTGGGATGAATAACATGTAAGTTTACCAAAGAAAAGTTACTCTTTCCATTTAATTACATTGTGAGTACTATTATGATCATGCTAATGAAAAGATTTGCCAGTTATGCAAACGTTTTCAATTTCAACTTTGATTGAAAATAATCATGTCAATTGTGCTAAAAATTTTAAGCTCTGTAAGCACAGTTATTTCCGTTATTGATCCACGTGCTTTGCTCTCAGTTCACTGCATTTTACTAACTATGATCAAATTACTCAAAAAACCAAACAATATTATGTATCATGCAATACCTCTAAAACTTCTGCATTGCCTAGAACAATGGTGGACTGAAAACTCCTATCAATGCTAGAAGCTGCAACAGTTAATATCCATGGAGCTGTATTCACCACAGTGAAGGGGTCCGGTCCATCATTACCGCCAGAACAAACCACCATTGTTCCTTTCTGGTTGGCATGGAAGGCTCCAATGGCTATGGGATCACTGAGAAAGTCTGACTGGAACACCGAGCTCATCCCGAGGGATATTGAGATTATGTCGACTCCATCACTAATAGCATCATCGATGGCCTTTAGTACAGCCGAGCTGGCACAACCTCCAAGCGAGCAAGTCTTGTACACGGCGAGTCGACTCATTGGGGTGCCACCTTTCGCCATTCCTCTCGCTAACCCATAGTAGCTAGCATTGGCGACTGTAGAGCCAGCCGCGGTGGAGGCAGTGTGTGTACCATGACCTACTGTGTCTCTCGGAGATCCGGTAAAGGCGATGCTATGCGTATGGTTTCCGCTTCTTGATGAAAAAGGAATCGAGTCAAGTTGACCACTGTAATATCTCGCTCCAATCAACTTTCTAGTATGCAAGTAAGATTGCAATAGCTTGTTAAATTTCATCCTTGTAAAATAACGGAAAATTATAGTTTTAGATCACTTTGAAAGCCACTGTTTGACTCATTTACCTGTTACAATTTGACCTTTTGAAGTCAAACCCTTCGATACAAGTTCCTTTCCACCTAGATGGAATTGGAGTCATTCCTTCATCATCAAAACTAGGTGACTCTGGCCAGATTCCTTCGAGTTATGAAATAAGATTAGTAACAACTTAAAGTCTTAGCCATTTGCTTTATGTAACATTGAACACAAGCTGGCATTTTTATGTAGAAATGGTAAATCAGAAAATAGTAAGGGAGCCATACCTGTATCTATAATTCCAATTATTACATCATTGGTTGCTCTACGGTGCGCTCTTTCTGATCCCAGTCCAGATTCGGCCTCGAGAAAATCCCATGAACGCGTTGTATGCAGTTGAAGAATTCGATCACGGAACACAGCTACCACTTCATCACGACCTGTTTTCCGGAGTGAAATTTTAATCTTTGCTCTAGAAAATGATTGTTTTGAATGATCATGTGATTGGTGTAAGAAGTGACAAATGGTGACAATACTTGACAAAATATTGGCTTCCTGTTTTGTAAGCATTGCTGAGAATCCATTGATTGCATGGCTGTAACTTTGAATCAGGTTTATCCTTTCTTCATCCTCACTGGAAAAGGGCCAGTGTCAAAAACAAGATAATCTATATAGGGTAATCTTTTTTAATATCAATTCCTTGAAATTGTAGAAGGCAAATAGAAGTTTCTGCTAGAAAAATAATGCCTTGGAATGATGGATGATAGCAATCCTAGCTGTGCTGCTTTCATTTCTCTTGGATTTGCAGATCTTTCAGTTCCAGTGCTCCCCATGTAGACGATATATGCCTGCTTGTTCGATCGAAATGTGTGATAATTTGATGAAATAAGCAGGAGAAATCCATGGTATGATTGAATTCAATACTGTTTTGTTCAACTTGTGATCTCCCTACCTTTGGGATCTCCGATGTGGCACGAACAAGAAAAGAGGCTATGATTAGGAAGCGGAATTGAAGAAGGTGCTCTGTCATGGATGATAACTGTTTATTATCCATTATTGATGTAGATTAACCTAGTTTAGATGGGAGAAGTTGGCACTGCTTGAGGGGACATTTGTAGGCTGTCTCCTGGATCTTTTTATTTAGATCAAAATTCAAAAGAATTGGTCTTTCAGAGTGTCATCAACTTTTGGTGTTTCAAGCTTGTCTTTTACATTATGAACAGTAAGTAGAGGAATTGAAGAAGGTGCCACAGAGCTTTTGTGTCTTTATTCGAGATATAGGATGCAAATTCTTATAGGTTTTTGTTTTTATTGGATTTAGGGATTAATCTATCCCAATCTAGCCCTTTTGTTGGATAGTATTGTGAGTAAAATTTTAGAATGGTGATTTCCTCTCTTCCTCTTCCTTTCCATCATCACTTTAGAGGAAAATACATTAATGAGATAGAAACTATAGTGTTCGAGTTTGTGACACGAATTATATTAGGTTCGGATCGAAGAAACCGTATTGTGACATGTGAGACAACGATAGATTGTGACCCAATCCCTTTGCTACCACCATATATCCCCACGGGGGTACAGGATGTGGTAAGTCTCGTGGTACAAACCTTTTTGTGTGTAGGAAAGGTTTTATTAAAGCTTTGTACATGCCTATATAAACAATTTTTTTTTCTGCTAGTTTCTGTGGCATTTTATGAGAGCTGCTATTCTCCACTGTAACTTCCTTCTCTTGATTTTTCATGCAGGTCTCTGTGTTTATTGATTTGTGTATACGGTTTCTCTCTTTATTATTATACTTACCAATAGATTAAATCAATTAATCAATAGTAACCATCTTATTGAGAGGAATCAATTAATTGATCAGTATTCTTAATTGACAAACAAATCCCTTGCAAATATACTATTTACATTGCAGTCTAATGGATATTCTTTAGTCTTGTTTGCTTAGTAGTTTCTCTTGGCATAATTGCATGTGCTCTTTCTAATGTAATTTATTCTCATTCTCTCTCTCTCTCTTTCTATTTTATTTCATTCATTTAATATTGTTTCTCCTTCTCAAAAGATGTTCACTTCATGGAACTTTCTTTGAGAAAGATGAGCATAGATGCTGAAACTCATGATCCAAGACATGATTAAAAGTAAAAGGTATCTTGGGACTTTGCAAGGTGTCAACAATACTCTTGAGTAACATATACTTTATTAATTTGAGCCAAAATAAGTCAGATATGATCGAACAAAAGTTCGTACATGTTTAGCTCATTCATAAACCGAGCTTTTTTTTTTACATTTTTCTTGCTTAACTAATGTAAAGCATTCCAAATACACTATATTTCAATTACGTTGATTTACTTTTTTTCGCATTCTCTTTTCAGCAAATCAAACCGCTCCTAAATTTATTCGAGAAGTTAACTATTTTATTTATTTATTTTATTATTAAATGGAATGTTTCTTATATAAACTTTATACCTTGCTTGGTCACAAAGGTGAAGAGGATGGCATCTCTCACTTAGCTTTCTTTGTGGGGTTGTTGCATGTGATGCAGATGAAATCTGAACTTGGAAGCAAAGAATATCTGCAGCACAAAAATACAAAGGTTTCTTAGCTGATCAATTCAATTCATGGATTGTGGTGAAGTCAGTAATTATTTTATCAGTAAATGGTTGTCAGAGTTGGTTGCTTGTGATATGGACTGATGTTTGCAGCAGCAATTAATGAATGAAATGAGCAGAAATAAGTCAATATTCTGATTTTTTTTTTCATTTCTTTCTCTGTCAGATGAATTTGTTATTGAAAAAATGTCATTGCATTGATTGGTTTCTAGAACTGCAAGTGGTATTAAATTGAGAGAAAATGGATGTCATTATGGTATTAAATAGTTAATGGGTTTAAATTTCTCGTGAAGAATTTAAATATTGTATTCAAGCAATTAAACGCCTCCAAATATGAGAACTTATATATTAAATTTTTATGAGGGGTGTTTAAATAAACACTGTCAATTTCTCAGTATTTACGGATTTAACACTTAAACTTTGCTTTTTTATATTTATACAATTGTATGTATGGAAAAAATTAAAGTTTTGGTGTTGGATGTGTAAGTACATAGGAATTGAGTGGTATATATGGAAATCTTTGTTTTTATAGTTGATATGTTGTCCACAAAATTTCTTCATGTGGCATGAATCCTGAGATATAGCATGGATTCGAGGCAAAATTTTCTAGCAAGAAGCGTTCATATTTTGATTCAAAGTCATTCAAAAGTCCGATGCTAGCAAACTTGCAGTCATAGACCGGCTTGACGAGTTGAACCTAACGGTAGGTAAATCGGTCCAATCTAAGTTGAATTAAGCCCATATAAAACAATTTAACTACTTATGGAAGTTTTTCAAACTTAATTTGATGATTAAATGCTTTATGAATATGACATGCTTATAGTCAAATTGAGCGTTTCTGTGAGACGAATCAAACGAGCCCAGATCGCTCCATTCGAGCTTCGTTAAGGCAGTACAATGTCTATCAAACATCGTATAATCAAGGGGATCACTTCGAGTCATTCGATCAAAAGTATTTTGAATTCCTGCCTTATTTGCAATTTGAGCTCTATAAACAGAGCCCCAAGCCCCTCTTGAAGGGGGACATAGACCTAAGTGCATAATCAAATCTAGTTCTTATAGAAAGGGGAGTTGCTGCTTTTGCATCCTACATTGCAGATCTAACTATGGCCGCCCACCATCGACCTCCTTCACCTGCAGCCGCCAACCGCGGTTGTCATTGTCAGCCTCTCGCTCTAGCAATCACAAGTCAACACCGCCCGCCAACTCTCGTCGCCATGACCTTCGATGGTTGCAACAACCACCACCTTCGTCCAACTCTGATCATAGTCGGTCATAGCCGTTGTCGCCTACCCACTTTTGTTGTTGTTGCTTCTGACCAACTCCAACGCTATTTCCAACTAGCTCTAGTCACCTCTGCTGGTCATCGTCGATCATCATCAACCGTCACTTGCTCATTGCAGCTCATTCCCTTGTGAATTCACAACGTGTACTGCGAGATCTTGGCATACATTTCAAAGTAATAACACACTCCACTTATAGTGGGACAATATCTTGCAAAGACGACATAACAATACACCCTAAAGTTGGTGTCTTTCTCCAGACTCTCAAAGCTCCCTTCGTGTAGCACCCGACTCAGCCCCCGCGGCCTACGAAATTTGTCACAGCTCACCACTACGTCATATGTGACCAACTGCAACCTATGTGGTTCATTGCTTGTACAGCTCTTGACTCAACCCCCACGGCTTACAAACATCATAACAACTCACCGCTATGGCATATGTGACAAACTACAACCTACGTAATTCACAGCTCGTGCAGTTTTCAACTCCGGCCCCCATGGCTTACAAATTTCATCACAGCTCACCACTACAGTTTACGTGATTCGTGGCTCTTGCAACTCCTGACTCCAGTCTCTACGGCCAACGAACGTCATCACAACTCTCCTCTTTGACCTATGTGATTCACAGTTCTTGCAGCTCACAACTTCGGGTTCTGTGGCTTTCAGACATCATCACATCTTATTGTTACGGCTTACCTAGTCAATTATCACCTACGTAGTTCACAGATCATGTATCTCCCAACTTCAGCCTCTATGACCTACAAACGTCATCACAGCTCACCGCTACGACCTACGTAACCAACTACAACCTACGTAGTTCACAGCTCGTGCAACTCCCGACTCCGGTCTCTGCGGCTTACGAACGTCGTCGTCGCTCACCATTATGACCCATATGACCAACTACAATCTACGTGGCTCACAACTTCTATAGCTTTCTACTACGGCTTTTGTGTCCAAACAACGCTTCTGAAGCAACTATTTGCAGTCCACATGACCAACTACTACCATGACTTTCAACTATAGTTTATACGACAAACTAGCGCTACGATTGCGATCTACAACATGTACGACAAGCTGTCTTCATAGCAATCAACTATGACCCTTTCAACATAATATCATCGAGAACTATATTCATCACAAGCAGACTACATCTATTATCGATGAACCACTGTTGTATATTTACAATGATTATCTCTGTAGCTCTATCTTCTCTAACTCAAAAGAATAGTGGACTTTCGTACTCAAAATTATATGGTGGATCATTTCATCTAAGCTAGGTCTCGTGATTTTAAAATCTTTTGGCATCGCTTCTGATTGCTTACTTCTATTTGAATGTATGTTGGAATTTCTTGCAATGTTAAAAAGATAATTCATCACTTTAACATCACAAATTTTCTAGCATGTATCAATAATTATGTATATTATAGAAAATTTGTTGCTTTAATTAAAATTTGAGGTAAATTGATTCATTTTCTCTCATTGAAAATATATATTCCTCCACTATTTACATTATAGCGTAAATATAAACAATCGTTTTGCTTTTCAATTGGCATTTATTTAATTCCATGTTTATAAAATCATTTTTTATTATTGTTCATTTCAGTCATCCGAAATTTTCCAAATATTTTTGCTTTGGTAGTACTCTTATAAATTATATAAAAAATATATATAATTGTTGAATTCTTTTGGGATGTTAGGTCCCGTATTATTCGTGAGTCCATACAATCTGAGAAAACTTGTATAAGAACGTTGAAGGAAGAGGATGGACGTGCTCTCTAGGCCTAAACTATATGTTCTTATAATAATCATTCTTCGGAAGAGTGGAGAAGATGGTTTAATGAGCAAGAAAGAATGAGAGAGGAAACAAAAGAGAACCCAAGAGAGTTACCACGTGATATCCCTCGAACAAGCTAAAAGAAGAGGGGGAAAAAAAAGAGAGAGATGATCTTTATTTATATATGTTTCAAAAATATTAAAATATGAGACATGGTATCTAAAATCTGTTCACGATATCTCGATAAAAAGTTTACAACATGGATGTCAGGTAGCTCATAAATGATGATGCGATATATGTCAAATATTGCTATCGGTTGTGACTTTTGCATTCTGTCAATTATGTTGGTTACATTATTGTTGAAGCAAGCTCAGCAGATTAAATATGATTGATCAGTCTGCTAGGTGAGTCCAGCAAGTCCGTCTACCATGCCAGCAAGGTAGACCAATCCTCCAGCCAGCACAAGACAGATGACATATCGACGAGTGGGGCCTCAACATATTATTCTTGTGATGGTTTTCTCTTTGGACTAGTTGACAATAATATAAATTTTAATTAATTAATTATATTATTGCGCTTATTTTAAAACAGACTTAACTTATCTGAGACTCATTCCATTCAACCTTTTTATCAGAAAATGCTGAACCAATATTTTTCTCGACGACTTCGTATACTGAGAGCTTGGAGTGCAAAGCAGTTGAATCTTAAGACTAATAAATCATTATTTTAAACGTGAGTTTGACTACTTAATCATTTTTTACCACAAAACAGCTTAAAAGATGAATAATTTGTTATTAAAAGATAAGATGATTTGAATTTAAATAATTGTTGCATTAAAATGATTAAGAAAATTAGAAATTAGAAGAGAAATAGTAGGAATAGGAAGGAAAAATTTAAAGAAATAGGCCAAGATTCTGAGACATATATCTTAATGGCAGAGGTAGAGCTATAATGCTCCTGGTGGCTTAATGATGCTACTATGTTTTCTATGATGCTCCAACTGGTTTGTGGGACTTGTGGATATCGAACTAGCTATGGGTAGGACTTGAGTTGGCTATGAGGCCGGTATCGGGTCTAGCTGTTAGGCGAGTTGATACGTAGCTTCAGTGTTATGAGCTAGCGTGGGCCCGAAGCAAATTGTCGACGAGATGGTGTGTGGGTGTGCATGAATTGAGCTAACTCACGGACTAGATTTTCGGGCTAGTAGATATGACTTAAATTATCCCAAACTGATATGTGAACTAACCGCGGGTTAGCCGGTTTGATTTGATATATGGAGAGGATATCAATAACCAAGAATGAGAGTATAAGCTTTGATGTCGACATTAGACATTAGTGTTAGTGGCATCATCAACGTCCTAGTTGATGATGACATCATGCCCTGATTTTGTTGAAAAGGCAGACAAACTCATTAGTGTCGACCAATGCCAGCGCCAATGGCAAATGGTGACTTTGCTAGCATTGAAGGATGGATGTGTTTCAATAGATGAAAAAAATTGAAAAGGCAGACAAACTCTCTCTATTGACATAGTTGTAATTGTTGAATAAAAAAATTCTTTCAAAGTAAATATTAGGTAAATTCACCAAGTCTTTACATGCGTAGTTGAATCAATATTGTCAGACCATCATCATCTGATTGCCATAGCTGCCACCACCACTAGACTATTGTAGTAGCCATCTGACCATTATTGCCCAATTGCTATTGCGGTTACCAAGCCTCCTGAGTCGAATTACCATTGACCAGTTGCAACTACCTCTTGATCTTTGTTGTCTAGTTGCCACCGTCACTTAACATCATCGTCGAACTGCTACTACATAATCATAGCTATTGTCACTGGACCATCTTCACTGAGTCATCCCCACAATCTAATCATTGTTGCCTGATCACCATCATTAGACCATCGTTGTTTAGCTACCGTATTTATTGTTGGACAACTGTCACCCAACAACCATTGTTGTCATTGGATCCATTACGTGGTTGCATCCACTACCGAACCATTGTTGCCCGATCAGAGACGTTGCCATTAGATCACAGTCGATGATGTTGCCATCAGATCTCCAACATTCAAACCAGATTAATCGGTTCTCGATTATCACTTCTCCAATATGTTGAATCGTTTCTCTTGCAAACGTCAATCTAACAACCCTAACTCTTATAGAATTGTCTTCTTCTACTTAAAGGAAAGACAAAGTTTTATAAAATATATCTACAAAGTAAAATCATTTTGACAGTGCTAAGCTTCGGGTTCTCCATATAAAAAGCTCATGTGATTTTTTATGCTTTTTATTTCACTCTTTTCTATATGAGATCTTTGTGAAAAGCTAAGATAAATGCTCGTACTCTATGACTGACAATAGTTTTGTACTTCTCCCAAGGATTAGCCTTGCTAGCCTTGATCGGTGCATTAGAACTGAAATCCATCTATTACAATTTGATAACACATTTGTGTTGCCTCTAATTCCATGATAAAAAAACCATAGTTTGCCACCTTAATTTTGCTTTAAACTATGCTTATAACATATCCATCAGAAGAACTTTTAAACACGCTAAAAAAATTATATAAAAAAATTATTGAACTAGCTTTGAGATTAATAAAACTTATAATCAATTAGTTAAAATCTATGTTACACACATCACTTAATAAATACAAAAATGTAGACTTTATTACTAATCGACGGTCTCATTCTACTTTTTGATTTAAAAATCCCACTTTTAATTCATCCGCTCGGTTGGTCATGGCGTTACAAACTTGCGCGCTGGGGAATTGACCTAGTCCCCAGTATTTTACATCTTCGCTGGGCCAGGGATTGATCCCGGTGCCCTAAATTTCTCGCCCTCTCTTATCTGAAGGTCGCCGTGGTGGTGGATTCAGCATCCAGCCTTTTGACTGATTTCCGCAGTCAAAAAAGAGGGCTCCCTCCCATTTCAGCCGTTCATAATTTCCTTCTTCTTTTATACTTGTTTGGGGTTGATGGGTTCCTCTGCAACAGAGCGGTGGCGCCGCAGATGGGGAACTGCGCCGGTAAATCGGCCAAATGCGCCAACTCTTCTTCACCCTTTACTTCGAGTAAGTTGTTTTTTTTCAAATTTTTCTCTGTTACATGTTGGAGAAGGATTCAAGGTGTGATTTTTGTAGAATGCTTTAGTAGGATTCGAGATTCTGGGTTACTTTGTAGGATTTGGTTTTGCTTTTCTTTCTTTTTGAGTTTGAAGGAATCTTTCTTATCTTTGCTTCCGTCTTTATTCTTATCGTTCTATGGTTTTATGTTTCAAAACTCAAAACTTTCTAGATTTGCTAGAAGATTAGCTGCTCTGAACAGAGCTGTTTAAATAAGTTGAATGCAAGTCAATTGTTGTAGATTATGGTGAAAGCTACTTGGGAGACCATCTCTCCATATAATTGCCTCTTTCAGCTTATTGTTCAGCTAAATTAAGGGATTTTTATTCAGAATATGGTCTGAAACATTGGTAGGATGGATTGATTTCTTATTGCTGATTTGTGATCTATTGAGTTGTATCAAGTTACATGTGTAAAGTTATCTATTTAGAAGGTTGGGGAGGATGAGGAAGATAGGCATGTGGTATAAACTTTATAATTTTGGGTTGATATGCATTGCCATCTTTAAGGGGCTGTTTGTCTGCAAGTAGGATTTAGTAAATTCATAAATCCACCGAACTCCAGGATTTAATAAATCCGGGATTTTGGCTGAATCAAACTCAAAATTGGATTTAGTAAATCTGTAAATCCATAGATCTCCCAAATCTTGCCTTTTGGTTGGATTTAATAAATTCGGTGATAAGTCCTTTAAAATTCTCTCATACACCAGATATAAAAAAAGGGAAATAAAAATGTACAATTCAGATTTTCGTTCTTTTCTGATCTTTTGTTACATAAAACATATAAAAGGAAACTACTTTATGATGGTGCTCCCTACTTTATATTTAAATAGAAAATTGTGAAACAGTGTTTGCTTTTTAATCCTAACACTAGTTAAATCTTCCATAAATTCAATATGTGAAATTCGGTGTTCTCTAAAATGCATCATATCAATCAAACTATAATAGACTGCTTTGTTCATGAACTAAACTAGTCCTTGAACAACTGTGCTAGAAGTAACTTTTGATGGTTGCAAGTTGTAATTTTGAGAAACTTCGGTAACGAAAATGTTTTGAAATATTCATATCTTTTCCTTTGCCTCATAGAATATTACAGGCATAAAATCTTGTTTTTGCACATCTGCTTTTGTTTGTCCCATCTCAGTTGTGAGAAAATCTGTAATATTGTCACCTTATTCTTTCCAGGAATTAATTATACCTAATTCCAACTAAAAATTGTCATTTTTTTCCAGAAAATTCACTGCAATGCAGTAATACTTCCAGCTCAACAGCTTCAACCAAAACAACCACAAATACCATGCATAGCTCTTTTCCATCATTCAAAAGTGATAAATCATCACCTTCAGCGAGCCTAAAGTCGTTCTCCTTGAATGAACTGAAAGCCGCAACTAAGAACTTCCGTTCAGATTCTTATCTTGGCGAAGGTGGATTCGGAATAGTTTTTAAAGGTTGGATTGATGAAAACTCATTCGCTCCCACAAAACCTGGAGTTGGCATTGTTGTCGCTATCAAGAAACTTAAACGGGAAAGCTTTCAAGGCCACAAGGAATGGCTTGTATGTTTCCAAATGTGCATCTTTTTTGTCATAATTGGGCTTTTGTTTTCACCTTTTTTACATTATTAAGGTATAAATTTCCTCAATTGTTGAACTTACAGGCAGAAGTGACATATCTTGGCCAGCTTCGTCATAAAAATCTGGTGAAGCTCATTGGTTACTCCTCAGAGTCTGACAATAAACTTCTTGTCTATGAATACATGCAGAGAGGGAGCTTGGAGAACCACCTCTTTAAAAGTTTGATTCTTTCTCCATCTCTCTTTCAGTAATTACATTTTTGTTTTTTAATTTGGTAACATAAAAATATGCTTTATTACATCCCTGTCAAGGTTCTCTTATCAATTGAAATTTTGTTGGGAAATTTACATACATAACACACAATTCTTATCTACTTACATATATGACACCTAAAATTTGATATTTACACTCATAACACTTCGATGCTATAAACCGATGCATGAAAAAGGCATAATTCACTTTTAAAAAGTTAATAATAGTGGTATTTTTTATGTGATCTTAAATATTTGAGTGTTGTGCATGTAAATATGAAAGTTTAGATATTAGATATGTAAGTGTATAAGAATTGTGCGATATGTTGTCAACGCCCCTTTTTTTGCACATTTCTATGGTAATTTTTGCACATTTCTATGGTAATTTTTACTGTACAAGCAGCCACGGGTTTATGCATTCTAGAATATTTGAAGGAGTTATTCTGAACTACTACTGCTTTGAATTCTGTTTCACAACAAAACCCAGATTAATGCTTCATGCTCTCCTTATTGCCTCATTAAATTAAATAAAAAAATATTTAAAGTTTTCTAATTGAGTAAGATCATTTGTAAGCATAGTTCAGTTTATTGATTTGCTTTCTTGATTTTTTTTTTCTTTCTTGCAGGAGGGGCTCAGCAGATATCATGGGCGATGCGGGTTAACATTGCAATCGATGTTGCTCATGGATTATCTTTTCTGCATGGCTTGGAGACACAAGTGATATATCGAGATTTGAAGGCATCGAATATTCTACTCGACTCGGTATGTTTATTATGTTGCCATAATTATTACTTGTTGGATTCTTTGTCCCAAGTTTATAGTCCCTTACAAGCGAGTTGTTTGCAGGATTTCAATGCTAAACTTGCGGATTTTGGCTTAGCGAGGAATGGTCCTACTGGAGACAAGACTCATGTTTCAACTAGGGTGGTGGGAACCAGAGGTTATGCTGCGCCCGAATATGTCGCCACAGGTTAAATCAAACTCTCAATCACTTTATCATTCAAGGTTACAACGAACTCTAAATCAAACATAGATGACCAAAAAGAATAGACATAGAAAAGAAATCAACATAAAAAAACATAGAAAATTTGTAATATTTGTTTGTGTTCCGCTCATATGAATTTTTTTTTGTTCAAAATGCTCATAAATAACATGTCCGAAATAGGCTTGATTCGATTTAGTTTGCATTCGGCTTGAAATTAGCGCAAATGATTTAATAATTAATAAATTTAATATATATTTTTTAAATAAAGCATAAAAATAAGATAATAATGTTATAAATTAATTATTTAGTTAATTTGAGCTAAAACAAGTCAAACGTAATCGAACAAACTTTGTTCATGTTTTGTCATTTGTAAATTAAGTTCAAAAAATTATTTTATGTTCGGTTGGCTTGGTTGACGAATCAATTGACTACAAGCTACTCAGTGTACTCAACACGAGCTGTACACGAATGATGAGCTTTTTCGACAACCCTAGCTACCGCTATAGATTCCACCATAGTTATTTGTCGATAATTGATAGAAAAAGGCACTTTCCTCTTTATTAAAAAAATTAGACTGGTGAGAATGCAATAAAATTTTTAGAACGCCCCTTTAACGATGTGTCGCCTGCGACTGTTTGTATAACACATTTTTTTTTCATACAGCAAAAATGAACCTCCATAGCCTAACATTGAATGCATTTTGTCATAAAAGTGACTTCTGTATTGAAAATGATTATTTTTTGAATTATAAAAGTGATTTTCATTTGGAAGCCTGCCATTTTCAACAGCCCAAGCTTTTTCTTCAACGGAAATTAAAGCTGTGATATCATCCTTATTTATTTGCCTCTTTATTGAGCAATAAAGTCAATCATTTCATTAGCATGGTCGCCGCAACTGTTTGGCTTTTGACTAATCAAAGTTTTGCTTGCCATTATAGAACTTTCTAATTCATGCTTTTAAAATCAATAGCATCTTTTTCTTATGGATGAGCGTTGACATAAAAACTTCAATCAACAGCGTTGTGCATCAAACCTAAAAGCATTTAGGATCCGTTTGGTTAAGCTTTTTTTTTAATCATTATTGTGATTTTAGAATGTTGCCATGAAGCAGGTGCCAGCTGATTTGCATTTAGTGGAAATTTATTTACAAAAAAGATCTGCTTTAAGAATGATGGGCCCGTTTGGTAAAGATGATTGTAATGTTATTGTGGAGAAAATAATTATCTATATTGCGACATATAACCTTTATTAAAATACAGCTGCTCTTCATTGAAATTTCTGGAAAGCAGTAGCTGTTGGAAAAGTACAACAGTGAGAAAACTGCCCCAAGCATATCTAAAATTATATGAAGGATATTTTACATATCTAACCCTGAAACTTCAATTTTACATAAGAATTGGCTGGTATGCATGTAAATGCCACCTTTTTTCAAATACTTCTTTAGTAGCTTTCTTGACAGATCATCCATTTACTCTGAGACAACTTTTTGACTGTATTGATGTGCAAAAACCAGTAAAAATCAGTCTTCATATGACAAAAATCCGTTTTTTATAATCATAATAGAATTATAACTGAAAAAAATTTAAATTTTTAACAACTAAAACATAACAGCGTAAGTGTAACGGTGAACTTTCTTCCATGGCAGGTCACCTGTCTGTAAAGAGTGATGTATACAGCTTTGGAGTCGTGTTGTTAGAACTGCTTTCCGGAAGGCGAGCTCTGGACGATGAGCGCGGATCCGCCGAAGATACCCTCGTCGAGTGGGCGAAACCCTTTCTCGACGACAAAAGGAGAATGCTCCGGATCATGGACACGAGGCTCGAAGGTCGTTATTCGAAGAAAGGAGCTCAGACGATAGCCGCACTTGCCTTGCAATGCCTGGATGATGATCCGAGAAATCGGCCAAACATGAACGAGGTTCTTCCCGCGCTCGAGGAGCTTCGAATGCCATCCAAGGAACCAACCAAAAACCAAATTTTTTCGAGAGAAGGAAGATAGTGTGGGACTCATAACTTGTTGAAGCTCTCTGCAACTTCTCTGGGCTGTATGATTGTACAGAAACATGGAAATTGATTGAGTTGGGAAAAAAAAAATCATTTTGCATGTTTTAATTTCTGTGGAAATGTTGGTTTAATCGAGTAATGGTTTTTGTACAGAAATTTTGAACTCTAGAGATGATCTTTTATGTTTATTTTTGAATTTTTCTTTTTAATTATTTTTAGAATAAGAATTTGCAGCTTTTCTTGCTTGTTTTTTCAGTTGTTAACATGGAATTGTTTTTGTAAAAACCAAAATATTATGAAGTTTAGTGAAATATGTATGAGAAAGTATTGCTTATTGGGATAAATTGGGGGTGGATCTAAATTCAAAATGCATCATTTAAATGCATTGTTAATATACTATTTTCTAATTATAATAATATATTTGCAAACATAAAGTTTTAGGGGTGAGATATGTGAATACCTCTCTAAATGTCCCATTCAAAGTCGTAGCTATTTTCTAATTATAATAATATTTAATTTTGAGTTGGGTGCTTTGTGTAAAGTCTATTAAATATATAACATATTCTAATCAATGATTATAATTATTAGTTATATTAAATTGCTTAAAATATATGTTTAATTGTGCAATATAAAATATATTTAATATTACATATTATTTAGAATGGTCGTTGAAATTGTAGATCAAATTTTCAGATAATTATGATGCTAATAATTGAATATTACAGATCTATCCATTTTCAAAATGGTCAAATATCAAAACTCACGACAAAATCTATTTTATGCGGGCAAGTAAACGGCCAACTGAGTGTCTGTTTGGGGCAGCTGCAGCTTATTGAATAATCTGCTAATAAGCTAATTAAAAATAATCTGTTGATAAGCTGAATGCAGTAGCTACTACAAGTTTTTATTTTTTGTTTTTAAATCCAAAAAACAGCCAGAACAGGTGCTGTGTGAAAATGCTGTTTTTAGCGTTTTGAAAAAGCTGCCACAGTTTACCCAAACAGACCAGGTGTATTTTCAAAACACCACCTCACCAAATAAGCTGCCTCAAACGGACCCTGAATCACAATGTTATGAACAAGATTTTGATGTATTGAATGAATATTGAATTTGAAGAAACAAAGTTGAGTGAAATGGTGTATTAAATACTACATTAATGTTATAATAACATAATACTAATATTTTTATTAATTCAATATGTCTTAAATAGGTCAAGTATAATTCTAAATTAAAATATGCAGCAATGATATTTTAAGATGTTATTTGTTGATCTCACGGTGGTGCATCGTTTCAAAATGAGGTAACATGACGAAGGAAGATCTGTTGCAAAGATATTATGGGATCAATCGAGACAAGTGTAGTTTGAGAAATTAATTTAAAGGAAAATATGTAATTCAATAAGAAAAATAAATGTAATTTAAAAAAAAATTAAAAAAATTAGGCTTAATTTACTAAAATCGACTATGGATAGAAGATGCAAATATATAATCTATAATTATATTTACTTAATAGGATTTATTTATTTTTAGTATTATTGATATTTATACTATCTAATTCTATTAACGCTTACTAATGAGCCTTACTAATTATTTCGTTTTATTATTAAGTAAATGCTTCATCAACTTAAAGAGAACATACTTTTAATTTTTTAAGAAAATAATACTTGCATTATCTTATTAAAATGAAGTGTCATCATATTTATTATTGGTGTACAAATCATTATCATTTGTTGGAAAAAATTATTCCATACGGATCGAACACCGCACGCAACTTGCGTGCAGTGTCCAATCTTGACCGTAAATCAGGTGATTTACGGTCATAATGTATTTCGGTAGGCCTCACCAAAATTAAAAAAAAAAAACTGAAATCAGGTGATCTACGGTCAGGATCGGACACCGCATGCAGAGATGCATGCGGTGTCCATATGCAATAATTTCTCCATTTGTTAGGTGCCATAAGTTTTTTTGTGGGGAGTTGAGCCTTAATGGCAACTATATTAGAAATTAGTGATTAGCGGTCATGATGTGCTTTGAACTTGGATCTCCTAATTATTGAGAAAGTATATGCCAACTCTTTCACAAGACATACAGATAAAAAAATGCTAACTGTTTGAAACCCGTAGCATACAAAAATCTATCTTAAGCAGGCTCTATATTGGAAATTGAGATATCATAATCACACATTCTCTAGTTAGGAAAAAAAAAAATGAATTATTGTAATTTTTAAAAGTACATTAAATTATTTAAATTGGCTCAAACTCATAAATATTTTATTTTACTTATTTACAAATATAATTTTTTTATTGCATTTAGCCATAAGTAGGAGTGTAAATAAAATGAACACGAACGAACAGAGCTTGTGTTCGTGTTCGATTCGTTTGAAATTTAGTTTTTTTGAAATAAGTTCGTGTTCGGAATTGATCGTGAAATCACTGTTCGTGTTCGTTTCTTAACGAACGAGTCGAACACGAGCTGTTCTCGAACGACGAGCCTGTTCGACATTCTAATATTAATATATAAAAATAATATATTATATTAATTATATAATTTATATTATATAAATATATAATATATATATTTGTATATTATTAATCTAGAATATTAATATATTATTATTATTTATTTATTATATATTATAATTTATAAAATTTAATTTTTTAAAATACCATAAATTTTTATGTATAATTATTTTAAATTATTTTATATTTCGAACAATAACGATTCGAACACGAACGAACGCATCACTGTTCGTGTTTGATTCGTTTAACTAACTGAACTAAAAAAAAATTGTTTATGTTCGTCTCGTTTATTTATCAAACGAATCGAACACGAACTCATTGACGAATCGAACATGAAATATTCGCGAACAACTAGCTTTTTTGACAGCCGCTATAAGAATATGCCAACCTTTACAAACCAACAACAAGACCAAACGCCAAAAAGAGTGATTAATGCTTAAACATAAAAAACAGCATCAAATTATTCCATAAACGAAACAAATAGACATAAATATAGTATATTAATATTCCAGGAAAACAGCATGGATGGTCCAAGATTCCCGGCGAAGGGTTTGTGGTCTTCCTCTGCTCCTCCCAATCTTCTGGCACTAATCGCCGCCGGTGAGCGACGGAGGTGGCGGAGGAAGTCACGGCTGCCGTCAGTCTCTAATGGTTCGGGTAGGTTTACTATTCTGGGACCTTATGCTCGCTTTCATGTGGGTGTGGTCGGGTGCTCTTGTCAGAATATTCGTGTTCTCTTTTCTCCAATTAGGGGGACGCCCTGAAGGAGAATCGCTTAAGGTTGTGCTCTCGGTCCTTTACATGTTCTTCTTCGCATGGCTTGGCGTTATAAGCAGGGGAGGCGCTTATAATCCGCTCACAGTGCTCTCCTCGGCGTTTTCTGGTAGTCTTGATGACTTCCTTTTCACGGCCTTCGGGAGGATTCCTGCTCAGGTGAGAGATTTATTTATTTATTTATTGGCGATTAAGATTGTGGTTGAAGTGTCTTTTCTTGATTTGAGCGGTTATGGCTATGCTGTTCTTTCAATTCCTTATTTTCATGGATGGAGTAATTACTTATGTTCATTAGTTGCGTTAAGTGATGGTTTTGTGTGTACAGAATGTGGTTTAGGTTTCTTTGTTTTTGATTCCTTGTGAATGTGAACTGGCAAAAGCTTTTTGTTATTGAATAAACTATGATTACTGAACAATTTCAGAAATTTCGTTCTTCTTTGTAATTACAGCATTGTAAAAGGAGTTTTTAAGCTTTTCCATTTGATTGAAGAAGAGTTGATGTGCACAACTTTATCCATGCATTTGCAGGGAGATTGTTTTTATGACCCGAAACTGTTAATGCATTGGCCAAGCCAAGGCTTTGCATTAGTAGCAAAATTTTACAAATTAAGATTTTTTTTTTTATGATTACTCATTGAAAGTAGAACTTATAAATCACATAATATTAGTAGAAACCCCCTTTTTATAGATTTATTGTAAAAATGAGTGGAAGATTTTATTGATTTAATTATTTACTCACTTTGGAATACATATTAGTTTTAATAGAAAAGAATGGAGATAAACTGTCACAGTTTTCCCATGGATAACAAATGAACCATTTAATTGGAAGGGATGATCTGACAAAAAAGCAGTAACACATGATCTAAATTTTAAGTTTTTTTTTTTTCTTACTTTTAATGATACACAAAGGAGGAAAGGAAAATGTCCTTATTGGCAAATAGTTTGGGAAATGCATAGATATCAGATATACCCAACTTGGAGTTTAAACTCTTGAAATTGTTGTGGTGAAGGGGCATAGTGAGGATATCAATTGTCTAAGGCTTGAGGGAGTTTAAACAAGTTGACACTTTGGGCATGAATCTTTTTTCTTGATAAAATGGTGATTAATCTCTATATGTCTGGTATGATCATGAAGAACCAAGTTATTTGCAATGTTGATGGTCTCCTAATTCTTGCAACATTCTCTTCAATCACATTCCTTCAAAAATCCTATGCCATAGCCTTCAATATTTCTTAAGCACATCTTCGTTCTACAAAAGTTTTTTATTTTGCTTTTCCACGTGATTAAGTTTCTTCATATATGTGCGCAACGTCTAGAAGTTGATCTCCTACTAGTAATAGAACTTGCCCAATATGCATCATTGAACACTTAGGCATCTGTTGATTGGGTTTGCATTTTCTTATGATTTTTTTTCAAATTGAAGGATTCAAAAAGCACCTTTTGTGCTTTTTTGTGTGATTCATGAATTTACCAGTCATACTAAAATTTAAGTAAAGATCAAGTCTATTATATGTGAGATAATCAATTTTTTTCTCAAGTCTTTGATGTCTTACTTTATCAATAAGAGGACTTCCTTCTTTAGGCCTCATCTTAATATTTGAGATTATATGTATGTCTATTAATTTACATTCCATCATTCCGATTTTTAAGGAGATCTTGAACATGCTTTGGCCAAGATACAAAGATGACGTCTCTTGATTATTTAATTTCCATGCTAAAGATGTAATGAAGTTTTTCCAAATTCCTAATCCTAGATTCTTTTACTAGAAAATCTTTTTAGTCAGATTTTTCTCATTCATTATATCTAGTAAGAGTAATATCATTGACATAAACAATCAACATGAAAACTTGTTATTTTACATATAGTTTATGAACATAACTTGACTAGTTTGGCATTGAGAGAATCCATGCACCTTTACTATCTTTGATAATCAATCAAAATTTGCACATGGTGATTATTTTAGACCATATAAAATTTTTTTAAGCTTACAACTTTTGCTAATGAAACTAATATTAGGATAGGATCTTTGAATATAGATACTCTCAATGGTAAATTTATGGAATTAGTTGATATTATGATTCATAGAAAAATTATTATCTCATGTATTCAAGAAACTAAGTGGGTTGGAGAAAAGACTAAGGAGATTGATAATTTATTTTTTAAACTTTGGTATTCTGGTAAGAGTCACACTAAAAATGGTGTAGGTGTAATTATTGATAAGAGTTTGAAAGGTAATGTTGTAAAAATTAATAGAGTTGGAGATAGAATTATAACCCTTAAGATTATCATTGATACTGAGATTTTTAATATTATAAGTGCTTATGCTCCTCTAGTAGGTTTAGATACAGGGTCTAAAGATAAATTTTGGAATGACTTAGAAGACTTAATACAAATGATACCTCTTGAAGATAAAATTTTTATTGGAGGAGATTTAAATGGACATGTCGGTAGAGTGGTAGAAGACTTCAGAATCACTCATGGTGGCTACGGTTTTTGAGTAACTAATGAAGAATGTATAGTTATTTTAGATTTTGCTTTAACGTATGATTTTGTTATTACTAATACTTTATTCAAGAAAAAATATGAGCATCTTATTACTTATAAGAGTGGATCTAATAAAACACAAATTGATTATTTTCTTATGAGGAGAAAAGATCGGCGCGATTGTAAAGATTGTAAGGTCATTTCAAGTGAAAATTTAAGTACCCAACATCGTTTATTAGTTCTAAATTTTAAGATTAAGAGTTGTAAAATAAAGAATACTATGACTTATTATCGTAGAATTAGATGGAGAAACTTAAAACACAAATAAAATTATTTTTATGAGTAAATTTCAAGATTTCAAAATTTGGGATATTCATGAAGAATCAAATGTTATGTGGGATAAAGTAACAATCACTAAAAATAAAAAGAAAAAAGTTTTAATAAATAAAAATAGTTGGTGGTGGAATAATAATGTGCAAGAAAAGATAAAATATAAGAAGTTATGTTATAAAAATTGGTTCAAATGTAAAATTTTATAGAACTGAGAAAAATATCAAACGATCTGCAGAGAGTCTAAAAGAACAATCTGTGACACTAAAAATTATGTTTTTAATGATGTTTATAATAAATTAGAATACTAAAGAGTGTGAAAAATATATGTATAAACTAGTCGGACAAAGAGAAAAGAAAAGTAAAGATTTAACTCAAGTAAAGTGTATTAAAGATGAAAATCAAAAGGTACTTTTCTTAGAAAAAGATATTCAACATAGGTGGGTGAGTTACTTTGATAAACTTTTTAATGAAGTTTCTGAAAATACGATCGACCTTAGTGTTCTTAATATCGTGAATAATAATAAAAAGTTTCATTTTTACCGTCGCATTAGTAAAAAAGAAGTTGAGGAGGCTTTAAAGAAAACTAAGGGTGGAAAGTCTGCGGGACCTGATGATATCCCAATTGAAGTGTGAAAATATTTGGGAGATTTAAGAGTTTATTTGCTCACTAAACTCTTTAATATTATTTTAAAAACTAAAAAGATGCTTGAGGAGTGGAGGAAGAGTATTTTGGTCCCCATTTTTAAGAATAAAGGGGATGCACAAGAGTGTGCAAATTATAGAGGAATTAAGTTGATGTGTCGTACTTTAAAGTTATGGGAGACAGTAATTAAACAAAGGTTAAGACGCATCACAAAGATTTCTCATAATCAATTTGGATTTATGCCGGGCAGGTCTACTATGAAACCTATACATTTATTGAGAGGTTTGATGGAAAAGTTTATAGATAATAATGAGAATCTACATTTGATTTTTATTGATTTAAAAAAAACTTACGATAAGGTTCCAAGAGATATCCTTTGGAGAGTTCTCGAGAAGAAATGTGTTGATATGACTTATATTCAAGTTATTAAAGATATGTCTACTAGAGTTGTTACTTGTGTTCAAACTGAAGGAGTATTGACCAAATATTTTCCTATTTCTGTTGGATTATATTAGGGATAGACTTTAAGCCTATATCTTTTTGCTTTAGTTATGGATGGTCTTACTGGACATCTACAGGAGGATGTACCTTGGTGTATGTTTTTTTCTGATGATATCCTTCTTGTGAATAAAACAAGAGAAAAAACTCAGGAAAAACTTGAATTAAGGAGGTCTACATTGGAGTCTAAAGGCCTTCATTTAAGTAGAACTAAAACTGAATACATGGAATGTAATTTTCGTAGTAATAGCTCTAGTGACAGAATTGTGACTTTGGGTGATTAAATTATTAAAATGTGTGATCGATTTAGATATCTTGGGTCCGTTGTTCAAAGCGATGGTGATATAGATGTGGATGTTAATAGTAGAATTCAAGTTGGTTGGTTGAAGTGGAGGAGTGCTTCAGGCTTTTGTGTGAAAGAAAAGTACTGCGTAGACTGAAAGAAAAATTTTATAAGATGGTGGTGAGACCTGCAAGCTCTACAACGCTGAATGTTGACCTTTAAAAGAGAAACATAATAATAAGTTAAGTGTTGCCGAGATGAGAATGATTAGGTGGATGAGTGGCCTTACACTTAGAGACAAAATACGAAATGAATATATCCGTGATAGGGTTTGTGTAGCTCCTGTGACGGAAAAAATTAGAGAAAGTCGTCTTAGATGGTTTGGTCACATTAAACGTGGACCATCTGATAATCCGATTAGGAGTAGATGTTTTAGATTCGACTTGTGTTAGAAAAGCAGAGGTAGACCTAGGAAGACTTGGGCTTATTGTATTAAAAATGATCTTAATTTACTAGAACTAAATGAAAATATGATACTAAATAGGACGCAATGGAGAAAAAAGATTCATGTAGCCGACCCCGCGTAGTGGCATTAAGGCTTTGTTGTTGTTGTTGTTGTTGTTGTTACAATTTTTGCTAATGTTGACTTCTTAAGCTTATGGGGAGCTATCATATAAACAACTAATTCAAGATCTCTATTCAAAAAGCTTGGTCTAACATCTAGTTGGTCTAGGGGCTATTCCAAGTTTGTTGAAAGTGATGTAAGTGCATGAATGGAGTGAATTTTAGCAACCGAAGCAAATGTCTCATCATAATTTATTCTACGGGGACTAGATGAAACCCTTGGCTACAAACCACATGTTGAATTTGTTTTCAATTTCGTTTGTTTTATGCATAATTAAGAAAATCTACTTCAATGATTTTTTGTTGTTTCTTTCAAGGGCATCCATTTCTTTCCTTACAACACACTTCTATTGAGATTGCCCAGTAGCTTCTTAATAGTCTTTGGAATTTGTGCCTGTATTAATGATGTGAAAAGGGCACAATAAGTAATAGCTAGTTTGTTAAAGTGACATGAAGTTTTTAAATAGGATGCTTTGTATAAGACTGAACACATTTTCTTACTACAATATGTGGATCTTGATTGCATGACTAGTTTAATACTTTTTTTTTTTTTTTAAATTAGAGACTTCCAGATTTAGTTCAGATCATGGTGTTGTGCGATTGGGTCTCTGTCCCATGGCCTCATGGAGTAATAATCATTTACTTGGTGCTGATATTGTGTTTAAAATCTAAATGATTGCTGCTTGTGTCTGATGAGTTTATAATAATAATGGTATTTTGAATAGATTTTATTTGACTTGGTAGGAAGTACATTAATGGTAGCAGGCTCAAGTTCCCTAAAGTTGTTATTCTATGGAATTCTCTTCTTAAATATGAAATTTGGTATTAAGCTATTTGTTAACAAAAAATCAGTATCCAATAATGTATAGAATTTTTTGGCATATTGTAAATAATACTAATACCTCCTTTTTTTGGGTGAGACTTATAAAAAAAACAAAACTTATGCAAAATAAAATATATGTATGTAGAATTTTCGAGTTCTATAAGATTGAGAAGAAAATCATAAATGGAATTATAGTATGTGTTTCGGGGAGATTTAATTATGATATAATTAGAGAGGAGAGAGATTTAACAATGATTTAACAAGAGATAAAGAAAAGGTTTTAAGAAAAAGATTGTGGGAACCTTAAAGATAGTGAAAATCTTGAATAAAAATTTAATGAGAACGAAACAACGATTCCGAATTGGGAATTTTAGGGGCATAACCCATACAGTTTAGAATAGACCTTGTTCATTAGATGTTAATTAGGGGTTTATTTACTAAAAATAATAATTTGTAAATTTATTGTAGTAAAAACCCACATATTTCAGAACAGGCTTGTAATGTTAATTAGAAGTCAATATATTATCTTCATAAACATGCCATACTAAAAAGTCACATCTACACATAAATTTCTCCCCTCTTTGCTCACTACTTGTTTGAACTTACTAAACTTATTCAGCATTACATTATTTTAGTTTTACAACATTATTATAGTCTGCACAAGTGTTGGTTTTTGGATTTTAAAAGCCAAATTCTGTTGAGCTTGGATCAAATTGTTCACAGTTATATAATTAATTAGGGATTCACGTGTGTTATGTTATGTCAGCCGCCAGATCCTAAGTCCTCTCCATGTATAACTTCTCTTCTTTCCATTATAGTGAATTTTTCTCTTATGCCCGTGATTTTTTCTCGTATAAGATTTCAACCTGATTCTTGATGGTTTTTTATTTGTGATTTTGGTTTATCTTTTGGCAATTTTTCTAACAAAATGAACTTTTTTTTGAAAAAGTTTTATGTTTCTATGCTTGTATTATTTGCCTTTTATCTTTTCTATAACATTTTTGCAGTTTTGCAGATAGTTGGATCAGTTGTTGGGGTTAAGTCAGTTAAAGAAGTTTTTCCTATAGTAGGACATGGAGCTCGCTTGAATGTCAATATTCATCATGGTGCATTAACGGAAGGAGTTCTCACATTCATGATCGTTATGGTTTCTCTTGGTTTGAAGAAGAAAGACCCTAAAAGTTTCTTTATGAAAACATGGATTTCATCCATTGCAAAATTGTCCCTTCATATTTTGGGTTCCGACTTAACTGGCGGGATAATGAATCCTGCCTCCGTAAGTATTTTAAATTATCTGATTATTGTTTAATTTTTCTCTATTTATTTTAATGTTTTTCCTTTTCCTTTTTGTGTGTTGAAATCATTAATTAAAATTAATAGGCACCAACAGGCCTAAAGGTTTGTGTAAATTGATAATATGTTGGGTAGGGTACGGCTGGCATTACCCTTCTTATTTTTATTTCTCCAAAGGCTCATTTGGTTGTGATAAGAGCCATGCGATTTTTCATAAAAATTAGAGCAAACCAAATATTTTCGTCAATAACACAAAACAACACAAGTCAAATGCATAAAAGATAAGTACCCACAATTTGCGATCTCTCACTTACAATTCAAAAGGTGGGTAATATCTCTCAAAATCCTAATCCTACGACTCAAGACTATAATCTCATGCATAACCCTAACTCTAACATATTAGTCATATTTCTACCGCACAGTAATAAATATAAAGTTACTAAACTACCAATAGATGCTGGTATAACAATACCCTCATCCCAAAATGATGCATTAGTAAGGTGGAAAAAAATTTATGTTGGATCACATCATAAGGCCCCCAAGTTACTTCATAATCTTTCAAATCTTTCCACTTAATCAACCCTCCTTTGCCCCAGCCACTCCTTGACGCACCCCTTCTACCTCCAGAAATTTTAAGACGATGGTGAGTGGTGTTCGATAGCGTGCCTCAGTTGTGATTAATGAAATATTAGACGCAATGATGATGATGTTGGTAACCTCAGCCAGTATCTCACTACCTCAATGTGTGCTATATTCTCATAGGGTTCAAAATATTGTTGGCAAATCTTTTCGCTCTTCCTCTTGACCAGTGTCTTCTGCCGGTAATGTCCCTTCTTCAATTAAATTATGCCCCTAGGTTCAAATTGGGCATCACTACTATATCCATCAGCCTTTCTCTTCATGATAGGTTGAGGCCTCAGTAGATGTCACTTGAGCTCTGTCAATATTTTGTCCCCCTCCTCTAATTACCGGTCTATACTGGATATTGGTGTAATGTTATGCCTATAGTGTATTAGGTGAGGCAGATCTCACACATACAAAATCCTGAAAGGAATGGTTTGTGTTTTAGTATGCTATGAAATGTTGTACCAATACTCAACCTAAATCTACTTTGCCTAAAGCTTCTTTATATCTGATACAAAGTAACATAGGTATGTCTCTACACTTTTGTTGACCACCTCCGTTTGACCATGTAAATGAGAATGATATGATGTACTGCTCTATAAAACTGCCCCTTGTAATCTGAATAGTTCCTTCCAGAAATGGTTGGGGAACACCTTGTTCCTTTCTGATACAATGAATTATGGAACACCATGCAGACGAACTACATCCCGTATGAACACGGTAGCAATGGAGACAGTAGTGTAAGGGTGTCGTAATGGTATGAATTGTGCATCCTTGCTCAAGCGATCCACTGCCACCGATATCACACTAAATCTCTTTGATTGTGGCAATTTGCAAAAGTTTTACAGCTGTCATATGTTTGGCTCACCCCAAAATAAGCTCGCCCGTCCCCATAGGCTCCTGAATCTCCTTTTTCCTGGAAGGCTACTTGGTAAAGTACTTTGGCATGGTTGGTTGCAAACCTCCACCGGGGTCCCACCCAATGTTGTTCGCTGTTCCAGGCTGGAATCATTCAATCGATCTTCTTCAGCCCAAATCACACGTCGTCTCGTTTTGCATGTTGTCACTTGTTCTAAACTTAGACATGTCGTGTAATTCCCTTTGAATGCTGCCCCTTGAATATGTTTTTGACTCTTTAGCTTGATCCCACCTACTTCTGTTTATTCCCCCCGCCAGGATATCACACTATTCCTTCCATGTACTGACGTTTGAGTTTGCTCCCAATTCCTTCGCTTGATCCCACGTCTTCGTATGCTGCCTAAGGCAACAACATTGTCTTGATGCCCACAAATCCCTTAGATTGTTGTCGCTCGCGTCCCTTCCTGATGTTGTTGCTCGTTTCTGTGGTTGCCAACAATGGGTTTGCGTGAAACTTTACCATCTTCTTTATTATTTCATCCAGGGCTAAAATCTCTCCTCTATGGATGAGAGTCACCCCTCCACAGGCGAGAAACACTCCATTCTAGATCTTATTAGGCTCACCTCTTCTTTTAATTTCTTCTCCAAAGTATATATTTTCTTGGTCGTCATTACTCTGAGAATAATTTTCGATCGCGAAGTAAGCCACAATCCCATCGTTGGCTTTTCTGCTAGCTCGAATCGCGACTATATCGTGAGGTTTGGTCAAAATGGCGAATGTATTGTGAGGGTTTCCTTCGATTTGGAATGTATCACGATCCCTTCCTTTCTAGATAGCTTGAATCACAACTTCAAGATGTTTGATCACTAGGGCACGTCATCGTGATCTTGTCTTTGGCTTTCCACGACTTTCTGCAATTGTATCGATGTAGAATTATTGTGCGATCCCAATCGCTATGTTTGACATGAAACTATTGTATGGTCGCGATCATGTCGCTTCCCAGCTAGTCGCCCTATACGTCACGATCCCTTCCTTGCTTCTCAGCAGCTCACGACACAATCAGAATCGTGAGTTTGATCTCTGTACTTTTTAATCCCATTCTTTGGTTCCTAAAATTGAATGTTTTGATATCAATTCAATACCAAATAATTTTTCACAGAAATTAGGACAAACAAAATATTTTCTTCAATAGCACAAAACAATACAGTTCAAATGCATACAAGATAAACACTTGTGATTTGAGAGGTAGGGGATCTATCCCAAACCGTAACCCTAACAGGTACAATTTGAGCGATAGACAATATCTCCCAATCCTTAACCCTAACTCCTAAACTTCAAGAGGTAGGCAATCTCTCCCAAAAACCTAATCCTAAAACTCAAGTCGACACTCTCATTCATAAATCTAACCCTAAATATATTAGTCATATTTATATTTCACAATAATAAATATAAAATTATTAATTTAACTTTAGGCGCCGGTGTATCAGGTTGCTTGTAGATAGATAATATGTTGGAGAAAGTGATGATTTTGTTTTCAAGCTGCATCAAATTAATTAACATAATTTATAAAATTTTTATTAGTCAAATTATGTTTTCAAACTTCAAAAAGTCAAATGAGCCCCTTTGCATTTTCTACACTTCAAACTATTGTTAAGCACAAAATGGACATTGTCTATTCCATAAGTTGACTATGTCTCTAATCAATCTTGTTCAGGATTCTGTCCTTCTAATCAATCTTTTTCACGACTTTTGTTCTTATTCTCCTATCTACCATTTTTATGAAGGGGCATTTTCATATATTCCACCCAATTCCTGTGTATTTACATATCTAACACCTAAACTTTCATTTTTACATTAATGCCATCCAAATATTTTACATCACATCAAAATACCACCATTTTAACTTTTAAATGTGAAATACACTTTTTCATCATGCATAGGTAAGGTGGCATATGTATAAAAATTGGAGCTTAGGTGATTAGTAAGATCAATATATCCATCATATCATAAATCTTTATTATTCTCCTGCATGCATTCTAAATGTAATAGATTTTTAATTAATAAGATCATTCAAATCAAAAGGTGATTAATTTTAAGCATGTCAAGATAGATTGCTTGGAGAGGTAAATAAAAACTTTAATGTTGAATGTAAACATATCTAGGATAAAATGGTTTGTACATTAAGAAACTAGTCATAGAAGTTTTTGTAGAATTTAGAAATAGATCTTATATAAATAAGGATAGCTTGTGGTGGCTTTAAGAGAGTTCAAAAGATTATAAGGACAAATAAATGTGTTTTCAAACAATAAAAGAAGGTATATTTTATGGAGGCTTAAATAATTGCAAGGAATGTAGAAATTTTCAAAAGATTAGTACTGAGAAATTCAAAGTGTGAACTTTAAATTATATATATGTTCATCAACACTATGAAAAGAGAGGAATAAATATATAAAATAGTTTAGAAAAATGAGATACAGAGTGATGCGTGACTCTTTAGGGCCTTAGGTTTATTGGTGCAACTAGAACCATGCTACAAGCCCTATGGCTAAATACTGCATTTAGTGATGATAGGATCTTCGCATGATATTTATTGATCTCAAAATAACATATAATCGAATAACATAGCTTATTATTTTTCTGAAATTGAGGAGAAAAATATGCTTGTTAGTAGGGTTGTAAATGAACCAATGCACTCGATGAATAACTCGAGCTTGACTCGATTAAGACTCGATCATATTTGTTCAAATTATTAAATAAACAAGCTCAGATAATTTTTTGAAACTCAGAATCTTAAATGAACTAAGCATGAACATGGTTGAACTTGTTCATTTATATTCACGAACAAACTCGTTTGTTGTTCAACAAACAAATTGTTAAATACTCGAAATAAAGCTTGAATATAACTCGTATCACATATGATATGTTATTAAATAAAATTTAATTTGCTAGAATTTATTTAATATAGATTTAATAGTAATATATTATTTTATCAATAGACATCATACAAGTTATTAAAGTTATGCACTGTCAAGCATAACTAGCATTAGATCTAATACTAATCGGAACCAATATTTTTTTTATAGCAATAGACTCATATTAGGGATCAACTTTGGTTCTATATCTTTTTGTACTGATTTTAAAATTCTTATAAAACATCTTTATAGTCACCTATTTTATAATGCATTAATGTTCTTGAGTACTATATGGTAAAAAGATATTATGAAGATTTAGAGGTAGGTTCTATAAAATGACACTTACATTGATTGTATTATTAATTTAGGTTTAATAAACCCCTCTCCACGATTATGCTCGCAAAAATGGCATGATCATATTGATAATGTAGCTTCTTTCGCAGGCCTTCGGCTGGGCATATGCTCGAGGGGATCACATAACGCTCGAACATCTATTTGTGTATTGGCTTGCGCCGATCCAGGCTACAATTCTGGGTCTTTGGTCATTCAGATTGTTTTGGGAGCTTAAAGAGCGCAAGCAAAACTATATTGAGCAGAAGAAGGCTAAAGCAGAGTGAAAAGAGTTTCTTTCTAAGGTGTGCTTATGCCTTCTTTGTGATTGTTGTTATTAGCTAAATTTAATTTGCCAGCGCTAAATGCAACCTTGTAAATGATATCGTCTGTTTCTTTACTTTGTTACATATCATCATCATGTAATATATTCATCATGCAGCAAATTATTGTACAAAAATGTTATAAATTTGGTATCTTTGATGTTATTGTCTGAATTTAAGGACAATTGTGTCTCATGAAAAATATGCAAATCGGTATTTTTTTTCTATTATTCTGATTTATAAAGGGAATATTTACACCTTTTTTTTTAATTTAGTATTGAGATATTTAGGCTGTGTTGGGGCAGCAGTGTAGTAGCTGTGCAGTGCCGCACCGCACTTTTAGACGTATGATGATGTGGTGGGAAGTGAGTTTTGCAATCTTAAGTGCGGTGACTATCATAAAGTTGCAGTCTAGCTCGTAATTTTTCGAACATCGGTTTCTTTGTAGAAGTTTCACAGCTGCTTTTTCGATTAGTTACAAGTGCTTCGTCGAATGGTTGCACTGGCCCAAACAGATCCTTAATTTCTTTCAGATTTTACTATCATTATTTATGAAAAAAAAGCATTTACAACAACAAAAAAAAAAAAAAAGGGCTTTTAGAAAAATTTCACTTTTTGTAAGAAGGCAAATGTAAATTACTGAGAGCATATAATCAAACATATAATTCTCGGATGTTAACTATGTTTAGGGAAAGAACTTTGTCGTAATTATTTTATTTGAATTTTTTTCTAAGTTTTTCATTTTATTCCTCCTATTAAAATCTAATTTATCATCGCTTATAGGTCCTAGCCCAAGTCGGCTCTAGTGGAAGATTAGATTAGAGAGAGTCGTCTAAAATGGTTTGATCACATTAACGTTAACCTTCTAATAATTCGGCAAGTAGAATAGATGTTTTAAATTCTATTTATGTTGAGAAAGACAGAAGTAGACCTAAGAAGACTTGGACATTCTGTATAAAAAATGATCTTAATCTATTATAATTAAATGAAAATATAGCACTCAATAGGACACAATGGAGAAAAAAAATTCATATAATCGATTCCATTTGATAGGATAAAAGCTTCTTGTTGTTGTTGTTGTTGTTGTTGTTATTTTTAATACTCGTGGGCTACTCATTGGAGTCGTAAATCCGCTTAAACTTGTGCAAACTATTTGAATTCAAAACCGTTTAAACCTATTGCCTCATGGTGAAAAACTAAACTCTAAATTTCTATGCTGCGGATGAGTGCAAGATCGAAGGAGTGGTTTTCCATCATTATGATTAAAATTTCTTGTCGGGGCATTTACATATATACCACTCAATTTTAATGTATTTATGTATGTAACATGTTAAGCTTATTTTTTATATTCACATCACTCAAATCTTTCATACAACATTAAAAGTATTCTCATTTTAACTTTAAAATGTGAAGAACACATTCTCATGCATAGGTAAGATGATATGCATGCAAGAATCAAATATTAAGTGTTAGATTTATAAATACATAGGCATTAAGTGGTATGTACGTACATCTTCTCTTTTTATGCCCGAGGAGTCTCAGCTGACCAAACTTTAAAAGAGGCCGATTCCGAAGAGACGACTTCGATTAAAATTGAGATCAAATTTTACAATGATTTAGGGTTGAATAAATTTAATTTTTCTATTTATATTGTTTTTAAACACTATATATGTACATAATATATATAATAAAAATTAAGTGTAAAATATAAAAAAGAATAAAATTTTGATTTTTGTGCATTTAAATCAATTTAAAATAATATAATTTTGAAATAAAAAATTCCAATATAAATAATTTTAAATATCACGTAAGTGTTTGATTTGTAAATATTAATATTTTCGGTGCTCTTTATGTAATTATCTTAAACGTAAACAGCAATTTTTGCTCTTTTCCTTTTCTCCTAGATTAAGCGGAGTTCGCTTCCTCGCTCGTATTGGTTCCTTGCTCAGGTGGCAATCACTTCCACACTCTGCGAGGAGCCCTCATCCTGCTCGTGTCTTGTTCTCCTTGTAGAACTGGAGCTTCCGCTTCTTTGGTGAAGTAGCCACGCGAACCATGGGTTCCGGTAAGCCTTATTCAGTTTTCTAGGGTTTGTCGCTGCGACCTCTCTAGCTCTTTCTCGTCAACTCTCTGTGCCTCAAAAAGCCTCATCCTATACTGTTCTTCCTCTGTTCATCAATGCCAGATTTGTGGAAATGATTCATTGGGTTGCAGTAGCTGGTTGAATTTGATGGTTTTTAATTGTCTGCTTTCGTATCGATGATATTTTGGTCATTAGTTTTACTAGATTGCTCTGTAAAAAGTTGTGAGATCCTTTTGTATTTTATTGAATTTTGTTATAGTGCTTTATCTATTTTTGGGGACGTTTTTTCTGGTTTCAGATGCTGATATGGAGGATTATGGTTTTGAGTATTCGGAGGAGGAACCCGAGGAGCAGGATGTTGATATCGAGAATCAATACTACAATTCAAAAGGTGAAAATTTCACGGTCTACGGATATGTCATGCAAGGATTTTGTTATGGTTGTATTTGACTGATATAGATTTTTATCTATCAACATTTTTAGTTTATTAGTATACTTTGCGGGGATAATGTATTATGATGGTGGAATGTTGAACTGCTTGACGTCTTGATTGCCAGTTTTTCAAATTATTTCTACCCTGAGAGGAGTGAAAACTTGAAGTGTTTTTGTGTTCTAAGTGTGCCCCCGCTTTCTCTCGTGTGGGCTGGCCGGCCACTTCCAAATCTTGGAGGATTTGATTGTGACAACTTAGGAAACCCTTGATTAGTTTATTCTCTTCATATTCTATGTCATTTTATTATTGTTTTTTTCAGAATTATTTTCTTTCCTAATTTAGATTAGATATGTTTGATAAGTTTATAACATAGGAGGAATTGTTTTCCCTGTATATATGCACCTTACACCTTAATAATGAAATTAAGAAATTATTCCTCTCCAGATGAGCATGATAATTGGGGAGTGATCTGATCAGCTTTTATGCCAAATGAACATGATTATTGGGGATTCCAAATAATTATGACATTATGCATTTTTTTGTGCACAAAATATTTGTCACTCTAAACTCTAGCTCTATTGCCAGTTTCTTTTTTGTATTGCTGATAAGTCTTAGAACTATGATAAAAAAAGTATTTTATATGCTGTTTCAGGGACAGTTTTATCTGGTATTTAAAAAATCCGCAAACTTGTGCATTTTTGGAAAATATTGAGGTTAGGGACCCATGGTGCAGTTCAAATATTGTAATTGTGTCACCAAGCTGTTATAATTTTAAAAACAGCACTCTTTGTGCTGTTTATTTTGTTTTGTATTCTTTAATGGTTGATTGGTCAAATCCAAAGTGGTGGAGTAAATACTTACAAAGCTTTCCAATATTTAGTTTGCAACAGAAAATGAGTGTAACTCTATTAATTTTTTGGCATCTATTCTATTTCTTTAGCACAACAGCAATGCGATACAAGACATCGAATGAGATGCTCCGATATTTAGTTTGCAACAAAAAGTGAGTGTAATTCTATTAATTTTTGGCATCTATTCAGTTCCTTTAGCACAACTACAATGTGATACAAGACATCGGATGAGATGCCCCAAATCACATACACTAGGTCAAATTTGCTATTATAAACTTATGATTTAGATGTCTATTTTCTACTCTAGATGAAAATGAAACGCTAGATATGTGCAGACAATAAATTAACCATCATCTAACCTAGATCTCACATAGAAATTAAGGATTATAAAGCAATGACACTCTTTATAAACAACAATACTCTCCAATGGTAGTTTCGAAGTAAAGAATCCAAGTTTTTGGTTGGAAATTCATGATATGATGTCAAATTAAATCTACTTAAGATTGAACTAATTCTAAAACATCTCAGAAATTTCAAATTATACGTATTTGTTCCAATGCATTGCATAATTCTAATGACCTTGCTTTCCTAGCAAGTATTTACTTTAAATATCATATAGGAGATGTTTCAGGATGCAAAAAAAATATTAATTTATCACCCAGTTTTAATTTTACATACCTCAATTTTGTCTTCAATAGACTTATGATTGACATAATTAACAATCATTTTTCTGCAAGTACTTTTATGCAAAACGTGCAAATGACTAGGATGATATGAGATAAATAGTAAAAATACTAAAATATTATTATGCTTCCTATTGGATGAATTACAACTAGTGTGAGATCAAGAATGGAACTGGAGGGAGTGAATACAATCAGTTGGAGATTGTGTGATGCTTAAGAGGCAAATACAATCAATAGATGCACATCTACGATTGGGATTGGGTGAGGGGCATGCAAGCGGTAGACGAAAGTGGTGTGAATGAGATCGAGAATGGAGTCTGCATGTGTTAGGGAACATAAGCTATAGTGCCAATCAAGTGGGGGAGCAAGGCTGAACTGGAGGGAGCGACGCACATGACTGGATTGAGTAGGTGCATACAACATGTCATGAGGGACAATTGTGCACATGGGATAGCAAATTTGTGTGAGAAATTGGACGAGTACATGAGTGATAATTGAGCAAGGATACATGCAAGGGTGCTTGCATTGGATGAACGAGGATGTGATGTTAGGTGAGGCGCACTATGGGATTGAAGTTGTGTGTGGCTGATAAGACAATGATGTTGGGTGAAGCACTTGAGAAGCACAAGTATTAGCGTGGCGCATGGAGTATTATATGTTGCGCTTTGTTGTCAATTGGAGAATTGCATGTAGGAGGAGAGACTGGGAGAGGGTGACATGAAACAATCATGATGAGGTGTGAATACAAGGAGGTCAAGTTGTTGACATTTTTGCTAGCAAAATAGATGAATGATGGTTTTGATACCACCAATTGATACAAAGTAAGGAATGTGAGAGGGGGTGAGGAATATATATGAAGTCTTTAAAATTTAATATGAAATATAATTTGGTGATCATACTTGCCTAAGTTATGTTGACCTCTATATAATTGAGATCACATATCACAGCAGATGTCTAGTAAATTATGTAGTCCCGCATCAGAGCCAGTTTTATTAAAGAACAATACGATGTGCAAAGCTTTATTTTTGCTTCAAAGCGCAAAGCACAGAGCCAAGCAACACTTTTATTAATCAAAGCGTTGGTAGCTTATATAAAACTATTAATATGTTCATTAATAATTATAAAATATAAAGTATGACTTAAAAGTTGATATAAAAAAAAGTTGGTACAATACATAACTTATAGGCAAAGATTGTGGGTAAGCTTGCTAATTAAATTTCAAACAATATCTAATAGTGTGTTGTAATAGTTAAAAACTTAAAATTGTAAAAAAAATATAAATTAACTTCAGCGCTTCGAAGCGCACTTCAATAAAGCGAAACGGGCGTCACACGTTTCGCTTTACTTTGCTCGTGAAGCGTGCTTTAAAACTTTGATCACAATATACCCAATTTAGATGCATTTAATGATTTGGAATTATTTTTAAAGTGTTAATCATAGTTGTTGAAATTCAAAATAATGCGGAATAAAGTGGTTTTTTCATTGATAAGAGCGGGAATATAAATAACCCTTATATGAATCCTAGAATACGAAAGATAGTATAAAAGAAATAATATGAAAAAAAATATATCATCTAATATCTCCAATAATCAATTCATATATTAGGAGATAAATAAAATAACATAAAATAGGAAAACAATGGAATAACCCCAAATATGAGGATAATTTATTTCTCATAACTTCTCACAGGAATAAAATATTTTCTAATATAACTTCAAATTCTTCCTCTCAAGTTGAAACATGATTGAAAATTCTATTCATACTGGATTTGAAAACATCAAACAATGGGCGAAGGAGATCACGTGAAGTAGAACTTGAATGTTTCATCCCGTATTGCGGTTGTCTTTCACCGGCGTTTCTGAAGTTTTTGTAGGTAGGCGGAAGATTCTTACAGGTGATGCTTCAAGGGAGTTTGCAAGGAAGTAGATGCTTGTTGTCTTTGACTACAATTCTTGCAACGTCTGTAGGTAAGCGGAAGGCCGCCTACCTACAGGTAATTTGGTAGGGGAATTTGCAGGGAAGTGGTCAACTGCAGTTGTTTTTTATTGCAATTCTTACAGTACAAAAAACTACTATATGTAATGTTGTTGGGGAATTTGCAATAAAGTAGCCAACATATAGGAAATGACGGACTCCTAGTTGACAGTGGTTGTCTTTGGCTGCAGTTCCTGCAGTGTCTATAGGTAGGTGGAAGACTGCTACAAGTAATGCTACAGGGAGGTTGCAAGGAAGCAGACAATCAACAGGAACAGCTGCAGGGTATGACAGCTGCAGGGTATGACCTGTAGAAAAAAAATCAGAAGGTAGGCCTCGTTACAGGAAAAGGCTCCGGAGGAGGACGCACTACTCAAAGAATTCAGGTGAAGGGCTTGTTGTGGTGAAAGTTCCGGAGGTTTTAATACAGGAAAAAGCTCTGGAGGAGGGTTTGCGACGAAAAAGTTCCTGAGAAGGGCCTGATGCTGGAAAAAATTCCAGAGGATGGTTTGATACAGGAAAACGTTTCAAATGAGGGTTTGATGAAGAGAAAGGCTTCGGAAGAGTGTCAGCTGCACGAAGAATTTCTGTGGACCTGTTACAGGAAAAGCTCAGAAGGAGGTTGCTGCAAAAAAATTTCGAAGGAGTGTCTACTATAGAAAATATTCACGTGGAGGGCTTGATGCAGGAAAAACTCTAGAGGAAAGTCTGCTGCAGGAAAAAGCTTTTGGTAGCAGGGAAGAAACCGACGAAGATGGGCATGTAAGTCGGCTGTTCGGATTCCATTCAAGGATACATTCGGTCTCGCCTCTGTAAAGGCATTTTTCAAGTCTATTTGTAAGCAAACCAAGGAGTTCGTTCCTCAATTTGACGGAGGAGCAGTGCTGCCAATTTATGCACCTTATGAGCTTCCGGATTATAAATGAGAGCATTGTTAAAGTTCAGTCTAATGTCTTCGGAAAAATTTAATAGTGTCTTATAGAAGCCATTTTTAAACCTGGATCTCACTGTCCGAAGATCCATGGGATACTTAATGATCAATCATATAATCTCGTTCCCTGCACATCTACTGGGGAATTGAACCACATACCTCCCTTGTGCTTCATTAGCCTCGCCGAGATCTTCGAGCATTTCTTCATTATACCAGAAAGAAGATTCTTGGAATCCATTGCAGCCTTTGGAGTGGAAGTCATAGCCTGCCTAAACAACTCCTTGTTAGGCATCGTAGGCAGATGAGCATTTCCAACTTCTGAAATTATGATTTCAATTTCACTTAAGGGCTCGGGTTGCCAAAGATGATTCCTGCTGAAATGATGCAAGAGTGGAGACCTCCCGCCTACTACAAAGCCTACGGTTAGGGTTAGAATTAGAGTTTTTCTTCATATAAGCCTTCGGCTCTCCCAAATAAGACTCATTCTGGCTTGCCAGAGTAGCGAAAGCCATACAAGGATTCGCCGCTTCTCAGATCGGGTTGAACCCGCTGATTTTGGATGCGGCAAACAACCAAATTCTTATTGAGAATAAGCTAGATCCATGCTATTACGTGAGCAACCCCTCATCTCTAGCGCTTAAGCCGACAATCATCGACAGATCTGACGATCATAGGAAGAGAAAAACAAGATCAAGGTAAGCGAGGGATGCTTCTTTGGAGAACATAAAAAAACCCTCGACATTTGGTAGGGAGAGAAAACGTCCCTCCCTCCCTGCAGCAGGATGGCAGGAAGGGAATCTGACAGCTCTGGAGGAAGGACCGACGGCTAGGTTAGGGAATTTAGTTATGATACTATGTTGAAATTCAAAGTAATGCTGAATAAAATGGTTTTTTCATTGATACGAGAAGAGGTATACATAACTCTTACATGAATCCTAGAATATGAAAGATAATAAAAATGAAATAAAATGAAAGGAAATATATATTACTTGATATCTCCAATAATCAATTCATATTAATTATTAGAAGTGAAATGAAATAACATAAAATAGGAAAACCAACAATAGGAAATGAAATAATTCATAATCCATGGAAATAAATATAAAATAGGAAAGAAAATAACTCTTAAACTAAAGAAATAATTTATTCTTCATAACTTCCAACATGAATAAATTATTTCCTAATATAACTTTTAACAATATTAGACATCTAAAATAACCTTGTAATTGCAAGCTTAATTCTACTTTAATATGTTAACCTTTTTGCTAAAGGTGTTTGCTGCCTTTATGCTCGCATAAACGATTAGGAACACGTTTCTCCATTCTCTCCTTTTTTTTTTTTTGAGAGGTTTGCTAATTCTTGGAGGCTGTAGAATTGCTGTACTATTATCTTGCTACTACTTATGTACTCCTGACCTATCCTTAGCCACTTTATACTTTTGGCACATACTTTTCAAGTCTTACAATGAATTTTTAAATTATTTTGTAGGTCTGGTTGAAACTGATCCAGAGGCTGCTTTATCTGGTTTTGCTGAAGTTGTGCGAATGGAGCCTGAAAAAGCAGAGTGGTATGCTTTTATGATGTTTTTTTTATAAATAGTGTAATGACGTACTTTACAAGAAGCTGAAATATTTAAATGGGTGTTCACAATTTTGCGTTATGCACTTGCCAGCATTGTGATGGTAGTTTAACTAAAGCATTTGTAAAATAGGATGCAGAAGATTCTTAACATTTTTGTCAGGTACTTAATTGGATGAAACATTTACTGGCATTACTGTAGGTCTATCATTAAACTGACATCATTTTTTTTTTGAGCTGCTGGTATTTGCAATGAGATGATGATCCAAATAAAACTTGTTTTCAATTACTTACATCTGTGAAGGCAATAAATTTCAAGTCTCGGAATAATACCTTTGTTGGAACTGAATACATTCATTTTTTAAAATGGACTATGACCATATTTGTAAGCTCTTGACCCATTTCTAAATAAAGAGATCTTTTATTCTTCAAATGTTTAAAACAGAATCACCTGGCTGTACCAAACATTTAATAAAATGCGACGAACACTTACTCACAAAAAGCAGTGCAATAAAATTATTATATATATATATATATATATATATATATATATATATATATATATATTTCTTTTAATTAGAATGAAAGATATATTTGAACACAATTCTTATAACGTGATTTTAGAAAATAGTGTGACCTCATAACGTATAGCTATAGTTATATATCATAACGGCATAAAGAAAACAATCAAAAGTAACCAAAGGTTAAGGTAGTGAAGTTAAAATTTTCAAGATTGGTTACTAATAAATTAGAATTATTTTGTTGCGCCCCATCATATACATGATAAAATGATTAGTTTTATTAAGAATTTAATTCAAGTTCTATGATAGTCAAAAACAGGTCATTATATTGATTAGGAAACTTTATGGTGAAGTGAGGAAGTACCATCGGCTATTAAGGTAAAAAAAAGAAAAACATTTTTAGAGATTGATTAAAATTGATACCATTTAGGCTTATAGTTATTATAAGCATGAAGTTTTATAAAGAGTGTGGTAAGCAAAGTTATAATTTTTGATGATTTATATGTTAAGATGGCACTAAGGAATGCTAAAGCGAGATATAGAGTAGCTAAGTCAAGACATTTGATAGTTTAGATGAATTTGATTAAGTTAATGCTTTAGAAGTAATGTTAATAGGATTTTAGGGAAAGGTAGAAATGTTATTTTGAGAAATTATTAAAATGAGTTTCAAAGAGAAAACATTTTGGAAAATCAGAATAAACAATATATTGAAGTATATCATATATTTATCCAAAATAATGAAGTGGAATTAACTCTGAGCAAGAAGTATAAATATGATATTTTTGGCTGAAATGAGGTACCATTTGTGATTTGGATGGTTATGAGGAATATTGCGGTAGTTTATAGCTTTTTTCAATATTATTTTGAGAACTAAATGCATGTTCAAGTTTATGCTAACTATTAAAGAATTGAATTTATAAATTACATAATAAGATATGGGATATAGTAATATAACACAAGATAGAAAAATAACAATTGTTGGCAGAAACCAGTTTTGTTTCAGGCAAAAAAAGATTTTCTATGGAAAAAATTTTTGTGCTAATATAATTAATGGATGTTATAGAGAGAAAAAATCTTCTTATGATTTTAATATTCTTATGAAGTTACGATTAAGTATCACAAGAATTTATTTAGCACAAATTAAGACTTAAGTTTGTGTGTTAAATGCATGTCGATATAATTAAAGATGTGTCATGGAGTACAGACTAGTATTAAAAATAGTTGTGGCCTAATAGTTTTAGTTATATTAGTTTTATACTAAGGAGCATCATTGAGTCCAAATATGTTATATTGATTATTGAAGATGTTTACAAAAGATATTGAAATTAAGGTGCTTTGGTGTATATTTTTTGTAAAGAGTATACTTCTAATTAGCGAGATGGCCACTAAAATAAATGAAAGATTAAAAAAAAATAGAGAATACTTAGTAGCTAGAAGAATTAGTACAATAAATATTGAATATATGTTATTTAATTTTAGTAGGTGTAATTTTGACAATTATCAATCAATTTTATGTGAAGATAATGTGATATTGTCAAATTGAGCTGGAGTTTGCTTAAGCTTGAGCTCATTTGCCAAAAATCATTTGGCTTAGGATCTGTTTTGGGTATCTGCAACTTTTTGAAGAAGCAACTGTACAACAGCCGTAAAAGAAACTACTGCAAGAAAGTTGCTTTTGGTGAAATTGTGTGTCTGTTTGATTAATTCAATTATGCATCAGCTGTATTGCAACTGTTTCTGAAATTAAGATTGTATTGTCCTTGTATGTATGGCATATGCAAGTTAATCATTTTAAAATTAACATATACATAATAACAAAAAAAGACTGTATTACCCTTATATAAATATGGAGAGCTTAAACATAAATTTCGATCATACCACACAATTATGATGTATTTAAATATCTAACACCTAAATGTCATTGTACTGCATATTATTGTAAGAAAATTTGGAGGGCTTGAACAAAAAATTTCGGCCATACCACATAATTCTGATGTATTTACATATCTAATACATAAATGTCATAGTACTACATAGTATTGTGAGAAATTTTGGAGAGATTAAATACCACATAATTCTAATGTATTTTCATATCTGACAACTAAATAGCACAAGATTGATTGATATTGTAAGACAATATTGAGAGCCTCAGTATCTAAAATCTCAAACATACCACACAACTCTAATGTCTTGACATAACTGGCACCAAAATAACAAACTTATGCTTGATATTGTAAAACAATATTAAAAGCCACACAAGAAATATTTGCTCATAACACATAAATCAGATGTATATACATATCTAACCCTTCAATGCAATAATTCAATGAGAGTTTATAAACAACAATTTTCATTTTCGCCCACATAATTTTGATTTTTTTCACATATCTAACAACTAAATAATAGTTACAATTCAACTTATAGGAGTGAGCAGTAAGCTAATGGAGCAACAATAGAAAGAAAAAATATGAGTCATACTGTGATCACAAAGTTACACAAATACGATCACACCATGACCACAAAACTAGAAATTTTGGACATACCACATAATTCTTCATAAACAAATGCTCCTTAAAGGTATAACAATATCATACCATGATCACAAAATTTCAAGAAGAAAAAGAAAATCAAGATACGATCAAATTCGAACATAAGCTTTGCAACTGAGTATTCCAGGCAATGTCAAAGTTTCAACAAAACAAACAATTAATATTAAGGAGATACAACAACTCAAAACTCTAAAATCTCATATACAACATCTCATAACACTATCAAATGCAAAAAGACCCGAAATTGAAGTAAGCTCACAAAAAGCCAAACGATAACCATAGAGAGAAAAGTAAGCTCACTCAGAGAGATAATGAGAGAGAAATATGGGTTTCAAGCTCCTCTCCTGTTGTGAATGAAAAAAATCAAAGATCAGTCTGAGAAAGCAAACGCAACATCACAGAGAGGTCAAAAACAAGAACATTGATGTCGTAGATGAAGGTTTATCATAGATATCAAATTGGATATATTCTAAATAGTAGATGAGCAAAAATGGAAAGAAAATATAACAAAATTGTGGAACGCAGCCTATCGCTGATCGAGCGAGGAGGTTGCGTGCCGTGAATCTGTCCTGCTTCTCTCTATGTCGCAAGCCTGTCGCCTGCCCCAAACAATCGGAGAAAGTACTTCCTGGGTGTCTTCTCCCCAAATGACACTAAACTCGAGCTCGATTCAAGTATTTTTGATAGTTTTCAAGCTCTCTTCATTTAAAATTAGGGTAGTTTGCTTTGAGCTTGACTTGTCAGCTAACCAATCAAGCTTTATTAGCCTGTTGACAAAAAAATTATCGAGAATTTTGCTAGTCAATTGAACCAGCTTTATAGAGCCTATTGAGCTTAGAAATATTATTATAATCAAATGAACTATTAAATAAATAAATATTTTAGCTGCCATAAATAAGTAGCATATGTTGATAAAAAAAATGTGAAAACCTAAAATGCAAAACCATAACGTTCTATTACAAAATCTGAGAAAACAAATGCAGGAAAAAAAACCTATAAGGCTGCCATTGCCATCCAGGTAGAATTTGCTAAAGAGTTTAGACAGGTAGGCGACGGATAGTTTGCAGGAAATTTCTGTTGTTAGAATGCGTTACTGTTTGTTTATGCTTGCTGCCATCTGGCAGTGCTGTATAATTTTTAACGAGGAGGCGCTCAAATGTCATGATCAAAGCAGTGAAAAAGTGCAGCAGATGTGATTATGGAATAAGTTTTTTGTTCTGGTGGAGTATGGCGTGGAAAGATGGTAAGAATTGAGGTGGCTAATTATCAAAATGTTCAATTTTTTATTTTGCACAGGTCAGATAAAATTTGTTCTATGATTGGCTCCCTGACTTGCAACAGAGTAGAAGAGAAGTTGCCCCTTAGTTTTGCTAATTGAGGAATGCGACTTGAAATGTTTAATCCCTTGAACCGAGCAAGACAAGCCAATCAATGTTTTGTGTCACGCCCAAGCTAGTTCTCACTTTGATTCTAGACTTGTTCTAGATAAGTGGCTGTTCCAAATAGCTAAATTTCTTTGTTTTTGCTCAAAGTGTGGAGACATGACACAAATTTCTTACTTCTAGCTGTTAATCTGTTATTATCTTGTTGGAGGATATGGATCTTTGGTGATCAATCTAACTTTACAAGCAAAAAGCTTCATTCTTTTAGAAAGAAAAAATTTCAAATATTTTATCGCTATCTTAGCCATGCATTAATTTCTTAATAAATGTAAAACTTTTTATTATTTTAGTCAGCTAGTTCTGCTTGTCTTATTTTTAATGTTTGAACTCAAATATTCTGTCATATAGCTTCTGAAATGGAGCATGCATACTTTTTCTGAGATGGAGTATACTATGATACTTTTTATATGAGCTTCCTGGGATTTTTCCTCAGTGCCTGATGATGTCCAATTTTCATTATTTCTTACTGGTCATTACTTTACAGTATTGCTTCGTATGAGAACTTTATGCGCTGCCTGCAAAATAATAGCTATTTTCTTAATATTCTTAAGGCCATGAGTTGCAACTATTTGTCATTCTTTGTGTTTTAGGATATTTCTTCTCAGGGTTCACATGAACATACATGTTTTTTAAATGATATTGTAATTTGGACCTATCTTTACCTGGCCGTGTTATATAATTTATATAATTTATTAAATTTAAATTATTTTTCTCTCATAAAAATATTTTCATGCAATATTTTATTATTAAAGAGCATGCATAAATTTATAGTTGAATTGGCAACTCATAGTTTAACAGGCCATGATTGACGGTTTTTTGCATTGCTGTTGCGATCCTGCTATTTTGATATTTTCTTCTTTGTTCAACTCCTTACAAGTTTAGCTTTTTTTCTTAATAATTAGGGGATTCAAAGCTCTAAAACAGACTGTTAAGCTTTATTATCGACTTGGGAAGTATAAGGAGATGATGGAATCCTATAGGGAAATGCTAACATATATCAAATCAGCTGTTACACGCAACTACAGTGAAAAATGTATTAACAACATCATGGATTTTGTCTCTGGACCAGCTAGTCAGAATTTTGGTCTTCTACAGGAGTTTTACCAGACGACACTGAAGGCACTCGAAGAGGCGAAGAATGAGGCCAGACATCTTTGCCACTATTACCTATTGCATTAGCAAAATAGTCTATCCGTCTGCCCCAACTTTTATCGTCCTTTTTCCTCCCTTTTGTTTGTTGAAATTGCACTCCTGTTTTTTTTGCAGAGGTTGTGGTTTAAAACCAATTTGAAACTTTGCAAAATTTGGTTTGATGTTGGCGAATATGGTAAAATGAACAAGGTATGCTGTAACTAAAAATTGGTAATCTTTAATTTCTATCCAGTGAAAAGTGAGCGGGTACAGTCGATACTTTCTTTCATACTTGTAGATACTGAAAGAACTCCACAAATCTTGTCAAAGAGAAGATGGCACTGATGATCATAAAAAGGGTACCCAACTATTGGAGGTGTATGCTATTGAGATCCAAATGTATACTGAAACAAAGAACAACAAGAAATTGAAGGTGCGTTTTTGTAATTTTTTTGGGGTCTAATTTTATGTTTGCTTCATTTGTGTCATTTTACTATTCATGTGGTTGACTTATTTACTTTTTCCATGTCATTTAACATAAAAAAAATAAGAAAAAAATTCTTCTTTCGTTTTAATCTTTTGGATTCAAGAATCTGCAGTGAAGCTTGTTTTTTTTATTTCATGCTACAAGAAATAAACCATTAGATGTTTTAGATTCGACTTGTGTTAAGAAAGGCAGAGGTAGACCTAGGAAGACTTGGGCTTATTGTATTAAAAATGATCTTAATTTATTAGAACTAAATGAAAATATGACACTAAATAGGACGCAATGGAGAAAAAGGATTCATGTGGCCGACCCCACGTAGTGGGATTAAGGCTTTGTTGTTGTTGTTGTTGTTGTATGCTACAAGAAATAAGATCGATCTTAATTATCTTAATATCGTTAATAATAATAAATTTTTTTTATCGTCATATTAGTAAAAAAAGAAGTTGACGAGGCTTTAAAGATAATCACGGGTGGAAATTCAGTAGGAACTGATGATATCTCAATTGAAGTGTGGAAATATTTAAGAGATTTGGGAGTTTCTTGGCTTATTAAACTCTAAATATTATTTTGAAAACTAAAAAGATGCCTAAGGAGTGGAGGATGAGTATTTTTGTTCCCATTTTTTAAGAATAATAGGAATGCATAGGAGTTTGCAAATTATAGAGGAATTAAGTTGACGTGTCATACTTCAAAATTATGAGAGATGATAATTTAACATAGGTTAAGACATAATACAAAGATTTCTCATAATCAGTTTGCATTTTTGCCGGCCACTCTACCATGGAAGCTATACATTTATTGAGAGGTTTGATGGAGAAGTACAAAGAGAGTAAGTGGTTTACTTATAATTTTTATTGATTTAGAAAAAAAATTATAATAAGAATCCAAGAGAAGTCCTTTGGAGAGTTCTAGAGAAGAATGGTGTTGAGATGATTTATATTCAAGTCATGAAAGATATGTATACTAGAGCTGTTACTTGTGTTCGAACAGAAGGAGGGTTGACAAAGTATTTCCTATTTCAATTGTATTACATCATGGATTGTTTTAAGCCCGTATCTTTTTGCTTTAGTTATGGATGCTTTTACTGGACATTTGTAGGAGGATATACCTTGGTGTGTGTTTTTCACTGATGATACTATAAAAAATGTTTTAGAAAAAACTTAAATTTTGGAGGTCCACATTGGAGTCTAAAAGCCTTTGTTTGAGTATATTTAAAACTGAATACATGGAATGTAATTTTAGGGTATGCTTTGGGTGGTGGTGTGGTGCTGCACCGCAATTTTTTCTGTTTGACAAAATTCTGTTCTGTTTGCGTTCTCAAAAAGCTATAGCGGAAAGCTATGTTTTCTCGCCAGACTTTACGACCTATGGTCGTTGGTAGAAAATTGCGGTCTGACTTTTAAAAAAAAATTGTAATAGCTACTGCAGCTTTTTGAACAATCAATTTTTCTTCAGCAGTTTTACAATTGTTTTTTCAAATAGCTGCAGGTGTCCCAAACAGACCCTTAGTAGTCTAGTGGTAGAGTTGTAACTATGGGTGATCAAATTATTAAAAGGTGTGAATGCTTTATATACTCGGGTCTATTGTTCAAAGTGATGGTGCTATAAATGGGGATGTTATAAGTATAATTCAAGTGGAGGAATGCATCGGGCATATTGTGTGATAGAAAAGTACCGCTTAGACTTGAAGAAGAATTTTATAAGATAATGGTGAGAGTTGTAATGCTCTATGATGCATGATGTTGGTCTTTAAAAGAGAAACATAAAATAAAGTTTAAGTGTTGCTGAGATGAGAAGGCTTAGGTGGATGAGTGGCTTGACACTTAAAGATAAAATGCGATATGAATATATTCGTGATAGGGTCGGTTTAGCTCCAATGACTGACAAGATTAGATAGAGTTTTCTTAGATGGTTTGGTCTCATTAAGCGCCGACCATCTGATGATCTAGTTAGGAGAGTAGATGTGTAGATTCGACTTATGTTAAGAAGTTCAAAGGTAGGCCTAAAAAGACTTGGCATATTGTATAAAAAATGATCTTAATCTATTAGAATTACATGAAAATATGACAATACGACAAAATGGAGAAAAAGAATTCATGTAGCCAACCTCACTTAGTAGGATAAAGACTTGCTGTTACAAGAAATTTGGTTTTTTCATTAATTTCATGACATAGTTTGATGAGGCTTCACCTTTCTTTAGCTACTTTTTCATTTAACATTTGTAAGTTTTTTTTTTTAAATTAATAAACTTTGCCCTAAGAAATGACTGATGTTGCATGATTGAAGCTCAATAAATATGACTTGAAATATCGTCGTGATCCACGTGCAACCAATATATACTGGTAAGAACCCAAACCTGCAATCAGTTTTATTCGATTAGAAATCAACTTAGGACCAGTTCAAGTTGTCTTTTGAGCCTGGTTATCAGTTTGAAGTTGATTTTAGTTTATGTTGCCTCACTTGAAATTGGATTCAAGCCTACTTAAAATATCATATATTTATAAATATTTAGAGTAATATATTGTGACAAACCAATATGCTGTTGGTCTATTTGTAAGCTGTTCGCAATGCTTCTAAGAGGTCTAGTTCAAAACCTCCTACCAATACTATTTAACTTTAATTTTGAATCATCTCAGAATTTTTTAAGCTAGATTCTTTTATAATTATTAAAATTGATTTTCAAAGTAGTTATATATATTTTGCCAGTTTAGAAGCTTTGGTAAATGAAATTTTGAACAAGTGAATTCTACTCCTCAAGCTTATACTTTTTAACTAAATTTAGTCTTGAAACTGTGGTTCTATTTTCCCCTGGATTTCTAATTCAGCAGCTTTTCTCGCAAACTTGCAAAATATTGAACTATTTAACACATGATTTATGACAGCAATTATATCAAAAAGCGCTATCAATCAAATCAGCGATACCTCATCCACGAATTATGGGAATAATCCATGAATGTGGTGGGAAAATGCACATGGCTGAGCGTCAGTGGGCCGATGCTGCTACTGATTTCTTCGAAGCATTCAAGAACTATGATGAAGCCGGAAATCATAGGCGCATTCAGTGTCTCAAGTCTGTTTGAGTTTCAGGAAAATCCCTTCAAAATTTTCTGATTATTTAGCACTTGTTTACACCTGCTTATCTTTCTTTCACAAATGTCAGATATCTTGTTTTGGCCAATATGCTAATGGAATCTGAGGTGAACCCATTCGATGGACAAGAAGCAAAACCGTGAGTTAATTTCTTTAATAAAAGTCTGTTTGGGGTGGCTGCAATTTTTTTTATAGAAGTGGTTGTAAAGCTGTTATTGAAAAAAAAAAATTAGAAGCTGCAATAAAAATTATAAATATATAATATTTTTAAGAAATCAAACAACAGCTTTCCTACAGCCCGCCTGCATTTTAATAAGTTAGGCTGAAAAATTTCTTTGAAAGCAGAAAGAAAGAAGTTTCCTAATTAGAATTGTAATGGCGGTTTGAAACTCGAAGTAGACAAGCAGTCCCAAACAGACTCTTAAGTCTTGCCTTTCAAAAAATGCTATTATTTTCTTCATTTTTTTACACCAACATCTACATTTTTTGTAGATATAAAAACGACCCTGAAATCTTAGCAATGACAAATCTGATAGCTGCGTATCAGAGAAACGAAATATTTGAATTTGAAAAAATCTTGAAGGTCGACTTCATCTTCTTTGTTTAATTGCTTCACTTTGCCAAAATATAGTCTAACTGGATTCTTAAATGTGACTAATATGGTTTTACTTCTGTGATATTGGTTCCACAGAGCAACAGGAAAACGATTATGGACGATCCTTTCATCCGAAATTACATCGAGGATCTCTTAAAGAAGATCAGGACCCAAGTTTTGCTCAAGCTTATTAAGCCGTATACGCGGATTCGAATTCCCTTCATCTCGAAGGTAATCATACTCAACTCTAAATCTTCCTCCATTTGATTTTGCTCATCTATGATTTTCACCATGATTTTAGCCATGATACCATTTATTAGAAATTTACTTACCTAGCACACAACTCCTATGCATTTACATATTTCACACCAAAACTTTCACATTTACATGCATCGCACTCTTGTGCTTTAAATATATACATGAAAAATATGCATTCAACTTTTAAAAAGTGATAATAGTGCTATTTTTTTATGTGAATTTAAAGATTTGATGAAAATATATAAGTTTGATACATGAGAATTGTGTGAAATATATTTAAATGCCCCTAAGAGTATATGTGTGTGTCAATTTGTCTTAGGAGCTCAACGTGCCGGAGAAAGACGTCGAGCAGCTATTGGTATCTTTAATTCTGGACAATCGTATCCAAGGCCACATTGATCAGGTCAATCGGCTTCTGGAGCGGAGCGACAGGTTCGCCGTCGATCATTCTCTACCAATACTCATTCTTCTGGTTTAATTTGTTTGTCTTTTCTGCAGATCAAAGGGAATGAAAAAATATGCAGCTGTAGACAAGTGGAACACTCAGCTCAGGTCTTTGTGCAAGACTATCTCCAATAGAGTTGGTTGAGAATCCATGACCCACTTCCTCTTCCTCTTCTTTTGACTCGAGGTGAGAATTGTTGTTTTTTGAGTGTGAATTTTCCTCTGCATGTGTAGTACAGCTGCCCAGCTGACAAAAAATAAAAATTTTGTTATATCTGCTTTTATTTTTGAAACTTTGGCCAAAATTTCAATTTGGCCAAGTTTTTCTTAAATTTTTTTTAATTATTTTTATATACCATTAACTACATTTTTTCCCTTTGTACAATTACTAGTATCTTTTATTTTGAAATTTAGAAAATACTACTCAGAAGGGTAGTTTAATACTTGTTTACGTACATACCGCACAATTCCCATGTATTTATGTATCTATCATTTAGACTTTGATTTTTACACTTATAACATTCGAATCTTTTATGACACATTAAAAAAATATCACTAAAACTATATAATTTGAAAATGTGAAATATATATTTTTTTTATAAATAAAGTATTTTGGATGTAAAAATTAAAGTTTGGGTATTAGATATGTAAATACATAGGAATTGTGGTATATATGTGCACTTGTAGTTGACTAGTTTCCATTTTATTTGATATATGATTTTGATTGTCTTCTTTACTCTGCCTGGTGCTCATTCAACTGAGATTGGTAATAAAAATTATATTTTTTTAAAGAAAAGGAGCCCTAAATCATGTTATTATGCCCTCATTGGGTACGGTTATCAGGTATTATATTAGTGTTATGAAATTGATATGATGAAAAAAAATATATTATAATAAAATAGATTTATGGAGAAAGAAGTTTTGGACGGGAAAAAATACGAATAGAGGAAAAAATAATCGTTACACGAAAAATTGTGTAGTCAGGTGGTTTTGTGTCTTTTATTGTATATAAATGATTCATGTTTGAATCTAATATGGAATACTAATTTTTCTAATTAATTTAAATGAGCTAATTTTGAGCATAACATGTACAATAATAATGTAAATTGAGTAAATCACAAATATATTATTTACAACAATTTCAAACATGAGCCATTTTTGAAGATAATAAGTTTTGAATGACATGAACACGAGCTATGTTTGAGTTTACTAAAGCTTGGCTCGTTTATAGCTATTGCTAAAGTTATTTTTAGAGTTATAGGTGCAATTAATGTAGAAATATAAATCATGTTGATCGGACGACTCAGAAGGCTTCTCTCAATCACATAACATTTGATGAACATTTGAGTGTCTTAATGATATTAGAATTGAGTGATCTTAGACTCGTTGGATTTGTCTTGTCAAGACACTCGATTTGACTATAGACTCGTTAGAATCAACTTTGTTTGACTTTCTAAATGTGTCTAAAAAAACTTTCAAAAGCAATTTAATGGTTTGATCTGAGCTTGATTTGGTTCGGATTGGACCAATTTTGGTAACATTGGGTTCTTCTTGTCGAGCTGGTCAGTTCGATTGTAAGTTTGATAAAATCGTAGTTCTATATGACTTTTTATCGATGTTTGAATATTTTTTTTCACAAAAAGTAATCTCAAGATCTGTGTTATGCCTCGAGATTTGTGTCGAAGGATAGAAATTTGTTGGAAATGTATTAGTTGCCCACCTTTTTTTGGCAGAACCAACCTTATTGCCTGTAAATAACAAGATCAAGAAAACTTTTATATTTTTATTGTGCATATACATAAATAAATATCTATATATACCTATTGACAATTTAAACAAATATTCATGCATTTATCATGAATAACATGCATGTCTATTTCACAGCTTGTTGTTGATCACTTGACACCAATAATTAAGTCAAAATAATAAAACTCATGATTTTAGTGAGCTTTAAAATATTTATTTTTAAATCACAAAAAATAAACTCGTGCTAGTCTTATGACATTTTGTTTATCATACATACTTAGGCATCTTGATCGTTATGATCCAGTTGAAAGACCAATAGTTAATTCTTAATAAATAACATCATTCTCTATCTTGCATTCATTATGACCGGCCTTCATGATTTTAAAATGTGTTTAGATTGATTAAATAATAGCCCTTTACAGGTAGGGTTTTAAGTTCATTGTGTATGTTTGCTTGTGTGTTTTATTTCCTTAGACTAGGTTTTTTTGTTTCACTTTTTTTGTTGAACATCATCCTAGTTTTAAGATTATGTGGTTGTTCATTTAGTATAACATAAATCCTCATCTTCGTGGGCTTTCTCACAATCTTTTATCGTGGGAATTAAGCCCTAATTTCTATATAAATTACAAAATTGAATTGTCAAATAACATCACTTTCAAAAATGTAAAGCCAAATCATATAATAGTTGAGTTGTCATTGAGATTTCCTTAATATCTTCAACATCTCTCACTTTTCATTTTTTGGGTTTCAAAAATAACTGTTCAACATTGAACCTTTCTTATTTGATTTTCTTATAATTAATTATAAAATCTAAACGTTGGATTCAGGACATAAAATCAAATTTAATCGAGAGTTTTCTTAAATAATTTCGATTGCCTAAGATATAATAAACTATAAGGGCTTGAGTTTATAGAGAATTAGTAACTCAAATATTTTAAACCTTATATAATCTTCAAACTATATAGAGGAACGATCTGTTTGTATATTTGCAGACCAAACAAATATCTTAAATGTTTTCGTTTGAATAATTGAACTCATTATTAAGTGATATTTTCATCTTTCAAGATGACATATTACTTATAATGTCATGTTTGATTATTTAAATAATTAAATATTTGAGATTCATTCGATCTTATTTTCAAAAACTAAACCATTCATCAAAAGAGAATCCTAGTCTCAAAATTTGTCAGTAAACTAGGAGACAAGCCGACGAATGGAGCTCTATAACGAGAGAATGTTGACAAATTGGAATAAAGATACAAAACAATGAGAAAGCATTGAAACCTAACCTTAATACAACAGAGGAATCTTGACTGTGGAGAAGAAAATGCTGAACCCAAACCTTGGAAAAAGCATAAGAATCTTGAGCGTAGAATAGACAAAGCCGATCTCAAAATAAAAAAACGACGAATGAACCCAGGCGCCAAAAGCCTTGTTATCTGTATGTTAATACTTGATGCTTTTTTCTAGACGAGTCGGGTAGGCCGCACCATTTCTTATGAATTTATTAAAATATAATAATAATAATAATAATAATAATAATAATAATAATAATAAATATTTAAATTGTGGTCGTTTCTTATTTTCCTTATAGCTCTATGTGTGTTATCCACACAATATTTTTACCTTTGAGGGCCCCTTTCTGTCTATAGTTGTTCACTATAAAAAAATTCATAGCTATTAATCATCCCCTTTCTGTTCCACATCTCTTTCTTCCTTCCTGGATACCAAACTAGTTCTCATTCAAAGCCGTCACCTTTAAACTCTTTCTTCTCCTTAAACTTACCTTTGATTGCTGCCATGGATCCAACCTCAAGACCAGCTAATCCAATTCGTCTCTTAAATCAAACAGAGTTCAATAATTCATAATTCATAAGAACTCGTTTGTGCTTTCAATGAGCCACTTGCTTAAAGCTAACCAAGCCCGAGCTATGCTCAAATCCAACCCAAACAAATACAAAATTTAAGCAAATCAAGTTTGAACACGACTATAAAAGCTCGAGTTGGGTTTGACAGGTTCGAGCTTAAACATGCTTTTGATAACCCTCCTTTCTTCATGTGTCCCTCAACAACAAATGATTTGCACACACTTGTCATATAATTAGTGATGATCATACTAACTTTTGGACTATGCAATTATTTGTGTCTTCATTAAATTTTCATATTTGTTCATACAATGTATAC
>NEWO01000864.1:181175-191206 GCA_003013225.1 Phalaenopsis aphrodite
TTGTTTTTGTGGACCGTTGACTTGAAGTTTTCCATTTTCCATTGACGGCTCCCTCCAATCCCACAAATTTGAAAAGGTCAACAGTTCCCACGTGCCGAATACTTTGACTTTTAGTTTTAATAGTCCTTTCAGTTGACTCGGGAGAACCCGGACAATTGCAAAATTTAGATAGCTGCACTAAAATCATAATTTTATTTGCAAAATGCACCTTCAAGCTAATGAAAAAATATATGACAATCTCTTTATCTAAATAAAGAAAAAATAATTACAAAAATACCTTCCTCGAAGTCCGGGAGCAACTATCCTTTGACGAACCATACAAAAAAAATTAAATTAAATTAATTTAATTAATAAATGAGCTTAAAAAATCTTTTTAGCAAAATCTAAACTCTTAAGATTAAACTCAATTTATTTTATTTAAAATTTGTGGAAAATTATATGGGAAAGGAGAAGGAAGCTCCCTAAAGACTAAGCGTGGAAAAATAAAAAGCCACTATTAATAAATGTGTTTACATGTGCGTAAATTTCCCAAAATGTAAAGATATTTTGATGTTTAGAGATGGAAAAATATTACATGCGGCTGACCGCACGTCCGAACGGCAGTTCAGATGCTGCCACGCCGCAGTGTATCACATGTCAGCCATACAGACGATTGTCCGGGTGTATAGTTGCCACACGTTATATTTTTCTCATTTGAGAGACTGCATGCCTCATGATCATAAAGTATCGTTGCATCATATATTGTCACACATGCCCATTAACTCCACCTACAAATAATGCACATATAAATTATATGTATAAATTAATACCAATTGGCATAATTTGGAGAATCGTGGCTATCACGATCATATATATTTTATTGATATCATTGTTATTAGTTAGCCGCCCATGAAAATAGGGTATGTTAATTGCTCTCGAGGTCTCCCAAACCATCGTCCAAAGGTGATATGATGCTGATATAGACTTGATTTCGATTAGTCATGGTGCATGCATTTGACAAAAATATATTTTCAATTTGGAGACTTCATAATCATTAATTTGGGCTCTTATAATCATCATTTCAATATAAAATCAACTAGTTAATTATCATTTGTGATTATTATATTTTCTCTCCATATATATATATATATATATATATATATATATATATGTGTTAGTACTCGGTCTAATCAGAAGAAACAAGCCAACCAGATAAGGCAAAAACCGATTGAGCCACATGGAGAAAAGAAGAAGACCAATGATCGAAGCACAAGCCATCAGGCCAAAAATGCATGAAAGAGCATTTAAATTAACCAACGCAATATAGCTTTCCCTCCCACGTCGTCGCCACCACTGCCATCAGTAGAGTCTATCCAAACAAATATCTGAATTCCACAAAGTATCTCAACCATCGACTTGAAAATTCATAGACTCCACAACAGGGTTCGACGATAGTCAACCATGCTGGATCAACCGACCATACCAGACCACACCGATGCAACTATCCAACTGAACTGACCCCACCAACCCGAAATCGACTAATCTTAGCCTACCAAGCCAAAAGGTGGCCAAACAACACTCATACATGTAAACAAACATTTTCTACGAGACAAATATATAATATTATGATTATGACATCTCTCCTATAAATAAAACAATATTTTATGAAGGAGATAACATCCATCACATTTCATTATTATTTCTCTCCCTCATTAATTTACGCACTATTCTTTGAGTGTGATCTATTGGACCATTTTAAAAAATAAAATAAAAATAAATCCTAAATACCCTAAAAATTGACCATTTCTTAAATCCTTATTATGAGAAATAAAATATAGTTTGAATAGAGAGAATAATAATAATAATAATAATAATAATAATAATAATAATAATAATAATAATAATAATATTATTATTATTATTATTATTATTATTATTATTATTTCTTAAATCACACATGCGGAATAAAAAAGGCCTCGCTCGGCCTCTCTCCACCACAAGTAATCGACCTCCACGGAGCAGCACGCAGATTCTGGAGTCTTAGGAGTCTACGAACTCGCCGTTCTCGATCACGTGATCGCGCTCTATTTTATTATATTAATTATTTAATTAATTATTGCCTCGATATTAATTATTTATTGCAAGTGCCGACGAAGTTTTCCCATTCACACGGGGTCCATCGTAGCTGTATCAGCATGACGTCATTGTGGGCTCTAGTGATGACGTCATTTGTCCTTTCCTATCCTTTTTCCCGCCAAATGAAATATCCTATACAACTGCCACACGAGAGAAGAAATTGTGCAGACAGGCTCAGAGCCGTTGGATCTTCTAGACAGGGATGGATTTGTTTTTAGCCGTTGCACAAGCATTTTCTAAGTTAGAAGGGCACTATATTTCTTGTTTAGGAGTGAATTTGAAATGTAGTGTAATATAATCCCTAATTTATTTTCAATGAAATTCGGATTTGTTGAATTTGGGTGAATTCTAATTATATCGTTTTAGGTGTAATATTTCTAGTCACTGGCTACTACTCGACCTCTTCAGTACTACAATCACTGCCATCGTTGCCACCAGCCAGCCGCCTCTTGCCGTTGTTTTTACCGACTACATATTTTACTTTGATTTCATTTGTGTTCAAACCAAACTATAAAATGTGATGCATGTATTTCACGTTGAACCAAAAAACTTCAAAATATTCAAAATATAGTAAATTACTGGCCCTACATTTTTCTTCAACAAATCAAACAAGCCTTCAAGAATTGAACAACTCTTCAAATAGAAGCATATATAAAATATCCAAAATTTATTTTATTTTTTATTTAGTGTAAAAGTTATAAAAAAAACGCTTAAATTTTATATTTTGGAGAGCTAGGAATAAAATTTGGTCAAATCAAAATAAATTGAATAGATTTTCTTATAGTTCTCCACTTTGGAACTTCATGAACTTGAAATCAATTCAACCCCACCCAAATGTTGCACTTTTTCTTTTTCATCTTATTTGATATTGAATAAAATTGTTTTAATTTAAATTATAAACTTTTAACATGAGCAATCCCTTCGTCTTTACTCACGGAAAAAAACTTGCGCACTCTGTCTGGACTTAGAGCTGCATCTGGACAAAGTAAGCGAAGTTTTTTTCCTACTCCCCAAGGGATTGGGGGCTTCAAAATGCTATCGAGGGATACACTTATTTGTTGTTTTGATCTATCTCATATGGAAAACTCATTTTTGCTCTAATCACTTGACAATCAGAAGATGCATAGCCTTTTCAATTTTCTTAGATTGTCACGAAGTTCTAGGTGGAGTCATTCAAATATGGAGGGGAGCCTATTGTTATTCCATGATTTAACTTTGTAAGATTTATCTTTATTAGTTCTCTTGATGGGAAGCATATACTAAATAGTGTTAAGAAGGAAAATTATAATCTATGATTGTTTGTTTTTTTTCCAATAAAATTTCTCATAAAGTTTTAAGTTTACCTACAAACGAGTATCATGTCTTGTTTATTTGCTCTTCTCATTAATTATATTGTTGAACCTGAATATGTCAGGGAGACAACCCCAATGAATTGAGCATTGGGCGGGGGGAAGCACAGTATCAATTAGTAAAATTATGTAACTTTTATTCATCAAATCGACCTCCTATTTTTAGGAATAGGTCAATATATCATTACTTATTGTACTTATAAAATATGCAGGTACGATGTGGGTATCTTAGTTCATACATCAATTTGATTTGTCGGGTCAATGGATACGGTAGGACGGCTACCGGGCCGGGTGGTTGACGAACAAACAGTCATGATGCCACACAGCTAGGTGACTGGTCAATCATGAGGTCGGGCGACTATTTGTCGTTGGTCTCCTCCAAGTATCTTGGGGCTGGAGTGGCCTGTCCTCCTCTGCTCTACTTGGAAGTGGGCGGGCTCATCTGATTGGATTCGATCGGCTAGATCCCTTGGGGAAGAATTCTTCTTCTATCTGTCTGAGGCCGGCCGTTTCTACGAAGCAGGTCCTTACCCTGACGAAGTCTTTGAGATTAATGCCGACACATTTTCATGTACATATATGTTTTTTTCAATAATTATACAATGATTTACTTTTGAAGTAATTTTTAGAAATCACTTATTATTAATATTGCTACTATCAATCTTTAACAATCTTTTCGTGTAATTCATTACTCTGCATCTTAGTTGAATTTTAGCAATAACCTAATCAAACTTAATTACATAAAGATAAGAGAAAAAAATTAAAATAAATATGATCATAATAATAATAATAATAATACAATGGATTCTTATTATAAACTCAAATCTCATATGATAATATTGATACAGCAACACAGTAATTTTAATAACCTTAATAATCATTTGATAAAGAAGAATAAATATGGCTATATATGATATCATAAGAATGCCCATCTATGATGCCATGGCTATTTCTTGCACGGACACAAACCTAAAAATTGCTTTATTCTGTATAATGAAATAAAAAACATCAACCAAAAATGTCAAATATGTTGTAGAATCTTATTACTATAACCTTGGAGAGTTTCATGTCTCTTGAAGATTATCTTAACTCTCTGTGCAATAGTTCCATTAAGCCAACTATTCTCAAGTAAAATTCATCAAATTTATATCATTATTTACTCTTTTTTAATTAGTTAAAATTAATCATTAGAATCATTATAAATGAATATTTATTTTGCACCATTATAATGAGCTTGATCTTCTTTATCCTCCTGGTAACCCTAGTGCTGCAATCAGTAGTTTTGCCCCTTCCATGTAAATGGCAAAGAATTACCCCCCATGCATACATACATAGATATATAATAATAATGCAATTACATACATGTCTATGCATTAATTTAATAATTTAGGAAGTTTTGATAAATTATCAATTCTAATGTGTGGCTCTATTTATCATGAACTGCATTTTTCCTCAACATTTAACATAATTCAATTTAGTTCAAGTAGAAGTATATATTTTCCAAAAATAATAAGGACAATTTATGTATCTCACATCAAAACTTTAATTTTTGCAAACTCTGCACACTTTTCAATACTGAAATTGACATTTCCATACATAAGGAAGGTGCAATTTGTTGAGAGAGAGATAGGAAAATGCATAAGAATCGAGTGTTCTACATGTAAATTTCCGAAAAAAATTAAAAATTTCAAATTAAACCCTGATTGCACCGTACAATGTTGATAATTGGATAGGATCCGAATCCCTTTATGAACCCCTTTTCTTTCTGAAGTTATTCTCTATAAAAAAGTCCATAGCTGTTAATCACCCCCTTTCTCTTCCCCTTCTCTTTCTCCTTCCTGGAAACCAAACTCCTCCTCCTCCTCCTTCCCAATCTTACAAAAAGCTAACATCTTTCCATTCAAAACACCACCTTTAACGTCTGTCTTCTCCTCCAACTCACCTTTGACTGCCGCCATGGATCCAACCTCAAGATCAGCTAATCAAAGTCGTCTCTTAAAGCAAACAAACTTCGAGCCGCCGACGAAGAAGAAGAGTAAGAGCCCGCATGAAGTTAAAGTGGTCCACTTCTCCAATCCCGTGAGAGTCACCACCACCGCGGCCGACTTCCGAGCTCTCGTTCAGAAACTTACCGGCAGAGATTCTCACATCGACGATTTCTTCGCCGGCGTTCCTCCGGCGACCACAGCCGGAGGAGTTCGCGATAGCTACAGCTCCCTTGATCTGCTCTCCGGCGGCGTGTCGGAGAAAGCTGGAATCTTTGACTTACCCCCGGTGGATTTCAAGGTAGAAAGTGGTTATGGAGATGGAGATAGCTTCGAGATGTACGGTGATTTTACGGAATCGGTGGTGATTGAAACGCCGGTGATGGCCGGAGATTTGTTCTGCGGATGGGTGCTTTGAGATTTGTGAGCTTGATTTGAATCTCAGTACTTGATTTTGGTAATTTGTCTGGATATATATGTTTCTGCCTAAGCATGCATGTACTATACCAACTTTCTATATTAATTTGTAGCTGTATCCATCTCTGCTGAAATGCTGTGCTGATTGGAAAACTTTTATGTCAAAATTTGATTTTTTTTTTTTTCCATATAAAATCTCAATCTTATCTTTATCTACGTATTGAATAAAAATAAGTTTTTTATATATTTTTTACTCTTAGAGAATGGGAGTTTCAGCAGCAATTTTATGACATTTTAAACATTTTTGACATAATCACTTAAATGGATGAAATCGATCTAAACAGGTTCCAATATTAATGTAATCAAAAGTGAAATAGAACTCAATATTCATAACTAATACTGACTTATCATCTCCCCTAGTGATTAATTCTATGATTAGGTGATGAAGAAGATGATGGAGTTTAACATAAAGATGAAGATTAGTGGGTAATAGAATATAATTAAGGAAGTTAATTAATTATGTACCGTTGGTAAACCTGCACCGACGCATGAGAAGAACTGTGAAACAGTACAGTTTCTACCACTCTAATTAAGTGTGAGGGCCGGATCAGTTACGTCTTTGTCCCTTGGGTCCATTCAGTTTTGTCTCTCTTGCCCTCTGTTTCTTTGCCTATGATGGCTTTGCCTTTATATATCTAATTTTCTGTGGAGATTTATTTATTTTTTGGTTTTTTTATATATCATGCAGGCCTCTGTCATCTAGCAATATATATGTGAATTTGCTTTCCACATTATTTTGCATGACAGCTTTATAGAATGCATGTATAAACTTTCAAGTATGTGGCCTCTATGATAATTAAGGAATCATGCAAACTTCAAGGATATGAACATAGAAATGTAACATGATTCTCTTAGAATGTTTAAGATTAACTTTTATTAACTTCTATTATTCTACTTTTATCAAATGCCTTAGTACATTAGGTATCATATGTAGAGATGTGTGGGCAAAGTTGGTTATGGAATCAACTTTTGGTGGTGTTGTGGCAGGAAGGTGGAGCAGGGTGTGTTGTATTAAACATAGAAATGTAACATGATTCACTTAGAACGTTATATCAAGTTGATGTAACTCCTCACCCAATATCTTAGATGCATAATCATCTGCCTTAATACAAACACTCATTTTATGGTTTAAAAGTGAGCATATAACATGACTTGACTTGCCCTCATATGTACAAATAAAGTAAGAGGGATGTACAAACACACACTCACTCCACATAATTCTAATGTATAACACTCTCAAGCACAAAAATCACATCTTTAAATAAAGCGGACTATTCCTTTCTTCTTCTACACATTAATATGATGTCACCAAAATGTATAGAAGATTTGAATTCATAAGTATTTAAAGCTTATATATGCAAATATATGAGAGTTATGTGGCGTAAGTGCAAATCCTACTATTAATGTTAAATATGAACTTCATCATCCATACCCCAAAATCTAATTTTGAGTTATGACTTAATAAACTAAGGTAGTTTATGTTTATCTTTAAACTAAAGTATTTCAAATAATTTGATTGGCATACATAGAATATAGACAATCACACACTATATATATACATATATATAGTGTGATTGTCTTGTTAATTTATATGGATTTTAGTACACATTAGACATTGTAGCCTATAAGATCAAAAGCAGCACTAAGATGTTATCTTTAAGTTGTCGCAATTTTTTTTTTTTTTAAAAGAGGCTATAGATTTGTATTAATAAGTCATCTAAGGGCTCGGTTTTTACGTAGTGTTGTTTATGTGAATTTTATATGTCCTGTCTCATAAGACTATTTTGATGTTCTTCGTTAAAACTATCATGACATTGTAATTCCTTACTAATATTGCATGAAATATATTTAATATTTTATTTTTATATAGAAAAACCTTTTTATTTGTGTCGTGGTTAGAAAAAATATTACGTCCGGATAACATGACGTGCAAAGGATGACGTGGATCATACCACATCGTATACACGACGGCATGGTTCGATCCACACAGTTATTTGTCTTCTGGTTGTTATCTGTACGTCCAAACAATAGACGTAATATTTTCTTGTGTGCTAGATGATAACAAGTCATAGAATATGAGCAATGTTTTTTTTAAAAGAAAATAATTAGCATGTTTTTCAATTGAACTAGAATTTTAAAAATTAATTAAATTGAAAACACACGAAAATGGTGTGCAACCGCGATAATTTTTTTAGACAATTTGTTATGATGCACAAACACTTCTAACTACAGAGTTGTGTAGTGTTGGACACTTCTCAGACAACGACACTTGCCCGACACACCCCATACATTTTAATGAAAAAATTGAAAATTTCATGAAAACAAGTAAATATGCAAATGTCACATTTCAAGAAATATTTAAAATTTCTTCATTCCTAATTTATTTAATATTTTTCCATTAAAAGCTCCCCTATATAAGAAACAAAATAGCTTAATTTTTAATTTTCCCGTAATATAATAATAAACAAAACTTAAAGTACTTAAAAGGGGCATTTACATATATACCTCACAATTTCCATGTATTTACGTATTTCTGACGTCTAAACTTTATTCTTTTTATATTTATACTGCCTAAATCTTTCATATTATCTAGAAAATATTACTATTTTAACTATTAAAATTTTAACTTATAAAAAATGAAAAAAATTCTTCATGTACATGATATATACATGTAAAAATTGAAAGTTTAGGTGGCAGATATATAAATACAAAGGAATTGATGGGCATGTATATACATTTTCCTACTGAAAACTATTGAGTGGCATGAACTTATGCTTATTTTATTAATATTTGTACACACTTGATCACAAATAATAATAAATCAACTAATTACTCTTTATAATTATCTGCTTGCTGATTTACTGTGGAAATAGAAATCCAATGGGCTGTTATCTGTCATAGCTCTCTGATCACTTAATTGACTGCATTGATTACTGCCAACTAATCAAGGTTAATATCTTTTTAATTGTAAATTAGAACAAGTTTTAATTTAGGCACAAAGGCATTACAATCTAATTAGAAGATGCTTTGCTACATAATCTTAATCAAACTAATCTTATTAAGTATAACAATAAATATATCCATCTCAATGGGAGATGTGGAGCTCCTAGCTACCTCTCAAAAATAAAAATGCAGTAAAACATTCATTCTTAATAATAATACCACACACTCTCTCTCTCTCTCTCTCTCTCTCTTATTTTATTTTTTTCCTAATTCATTAAAATCATATTAACTTGACATTAACTCTTTTCCTATGGACAAAACATTAGTCTTTAATTTATGTACAATCTCAACTCAACATAAATTAAGATGTTTGAATTAGTCAGGGATCATCTTCTATTATAGCATATACAATAATAACAACAACAACAAACCTTTAACGCACTAAGCGGGGCGGGCTACATGAATCCTTTTTCTGCATTGCATCCTATTGAATGTCATTTTTTCATTAAATTCTAATAAATTAAGATCCTTTTTATAAAATACGATCAAACCTTTATAGGTCTGCTTTTGCCTTTCTTAGCATAAGTCGAATCTAAAACATCTACTCTCCTGAACAGATCATCAGATAATCGGCGTTTATGTGATCAAACCATCTATGACAACTCTCTCTAATTTTGTATGTCGCTGGAGTTACACCAACCCTATCAAGAACATATTCATGTCTCATTTTGTCTCTATGTGAAAAACCACTCATCCATCTAATCATTCTCGTCTCGGCAACACTTAACTTAGTTTTATGCTTCTCTTTTAAAGGCCAACATTCAGCGCCATAGAGCATTGTAGGTCTCACCACCATCTTTTAAAATTTTACGTTCGGCCTAAGCGTTACCTTTCTATCACACAACAGACCCGAAGCATTCCTCCACTTCAACCAACCAACTTGAATTCTACTAACTTAAAATATATCAATTTGATCGGAGTGTGTAAATTAACATTTTGGGCTCCAAAATATCTAATATTATAACTTCAATCCAAATCAAAATCGAAGTTAGGTTGTATCTTCATCATTTTGGCCCCTCAAGCAAGCACGCAGGAGCTTTTCTGGCCCTTCAAGCAAGCATGCGTGATTAATTATTACAATATTTATATATGTGAGTAGAGG
>NEWO01000864.1:191741-203933 GCA_003013225.1 Phalaenopsis aphrodite
TCCCTCTAGACCAAATATGAAAGTGACTAGAGCAATAAAAGACAAAGTAATATTTTAGGAGGAACAAAATTGATATTTCAGAAAAGGCAAAAGACTAATTGCTCTCTCATATATGTAAAAAATTGAATTTGAGGGGAGCAATTGACCCCTCGGACCCTGCCTGAGTCCACCCCTGCACGAATTGATTTTGATCCTTAACTACCCCGAACATATGGTGGCTGCTACACTAAAGCCATCTTTTCCAGATAAACACTACCTTAGTTTCACTAAGCCGTGATTTTTGATTATTTAATTGGTCATTTACATTCATACCCCCGAATTCTTATTTGTTTTTATATCAAACCCCAGAGCTTTGCTTTTTTTTTACATTTACATCACCAAAAATTTTCATATTACATTAAAAATATCACTGTTTTAATTAAAAAAATATATTAAGGTGTCAATGTCATATATGAAAAAAAGAAATAAATAAAGTAAATGTGTTAGATATGTAAATACATAAGAAAGGAGTGGCATGTTTGTAAATCTCCTTTTTAAAAATTTGTTTGAATTTGGACCCTATATACTACATTTTTAAGTTCTCCAAGGAAACAAAAAAGATTTATTAGACTATTTTAAGTATTCAAGGCAATACAATGCAAATGGATGAATGAATGATAGTATTTGTTGCTAAAATGTTTATATTGATAGAGAAAGAACTGGTCACCTTTATATTTGATACGCCAAGAACAAATTCTTTCTTCCGACATGAATCTAGTCGTGACAGAGATCTCGAAATAATCGTTTAAGCATGAAATATTCAAGTTTTGATTAAAAGTCATATGGAGCTATGATTTCAATAAACTCAGTCAAACTGACCGACTCGAAAAGACAAACCCAATGATATCAAAATTGGTCAAATTTGAGTCGAATCAAGCCCAAATCAAGATACTAAACCGCTTTTGGAGGTTTTCTGCATACTTTTGGAAGGTTAAAGGGATATTGAATCTAATAAGTTCATAAGAGAATCGAGCGCCTCAGCGAGATGAATCCAACGAGACCAAATTTGCTCAATTCTGACATCGTTAAAACACTCAAATGTTCATCAAATACCGTATGATTAAAAGAAGGTCAGAAGTTGTACATTGAGTTATATGAAAAAAAAAAAATTAATGCATTAAAGTAGATATATACAATGGGAGGTGGTTTGTATAATAGAAAAATGAGATTTTTGTTTTGATATTGGAGTTGTAGCCATCTGCGAATAGAGAGTGGGCAATTTAGTAATTTTGCATCCAACCCCTCCTTATATTTTGTTTGCCCAATTCTCAAACAACAGTAGACATTTGGTGATTTGGCCCACCTAAAAAAAATGTTGGTTCCGGTTCCCCTGTTTGTCAGTAAGAGAAGATCATTGGTTGATTTCTAATATCATTCTCTTTATAAGATAAGATACTAGTAATATATAAGGTATCTATAAACTTAATTTTTATGATCGATGATAAATTGTTGTTGATATTGTTGATCATAATGAGTGTCATAGTTGTGGATGACGATAGACATTGCCTTACCATTGAGGATAAACAATGCCTCTTAGTGAAAATGATGTCGATGTCATTGGTTGTAGTGGATACTGCCATTAGTGGTGATGATAGGCATCAATATTGTTAGTGAATTTGTGTCGATTAGATAAAATGCATTTTTTAACAATGAATAAAAACATTTCACTCAAAGGTTCTCGTTGATCCTAATTAATTAGATAATAAATTCTAGGCATTTCATTATTTTGATGTGTATGACTAGATTATAGCAGCACAATTCTAAATGGGAAGTTGAGGAACACGACAAAAGAAGTGGGTCCTCGATCAAAATATGACAGACTCAATAAACACACTAAATCAAATAATCAAGAAAATTATTGCTAGAGTCGGGAGATCATTTTAGGGTTGTCAAGTCGTTCGCCTAATCAAAAGAACAAATAACATAAAGACCAAATGAAGAGCACATTACTGCTCGTCAAACAAGGAGAGTAAATATTAGATAAATTCGTGGGAATACTTTGTTGAAGAACTTCCATACTCGCTTCACGTGACTCGACCCAGGTGCAGACCGACGTCTAATAAACGTGCTATCTTCAGTTAATGATTGTATATTAGCCTAATCGTATGTATCACGTAAATTACCGCAACGCCCCTATATCCTTTTACATACGAAAGAGATTAAAAGTAATAATGTAATCAAGTTGTCTCATATACTTATAAATAGAAAATCATTTCATGAAAAAAATAAAATAAAATAACTTTAGATGCCCATCATTACTATTCACTCTCTCCCTTATCACTTGTTCGAGTGTTCTATTTCTTAAGCGTGATTCCCAAATACTTTTGGGTTCAACACCCTAAAAGATGTGATGAGCATGGATAAAAATATGATGATATCATAATCAAACAATCTTATTCATTACATTTGTATCCATTTGTATCATAAGCTAGCTCCCATTTCAACTTTATGAATGAATGGTGTTATAAAGTCCAATTATATTTCAAGGGCTTTATTTAACTCAAATTGGACTTGAATCAATATATTTTGATATTGAAGAATATATATCATGTGTAAGACTATGAACTATTTTTAGAGTTTCTTATAGCTGTTTTTGACATTTCTACCTAAAACTTAGACACTATAAGGCAATATTAAATAATATTTTTCATCATTGTATATTGATTACTTGCTAAAATATTCATAATAATAGAGTTTAATGTATAAATTATGTACAAAGTTTTAGCACAGAGATAGATAAGAAATTGCTATAAGAAAATGGAGTTGTTATATTAAAAAACTCAAGAAACAAATAAGATTATAAAAGTTCTCTTTTCTCCATATTAAAGAAGATAAAATTATAAAATGTACAACACTAGCTTGAGTAGAGAATCTAGGATGAGCAATGCATTGCCATAACAATAGTTAAGAGACTAATAGGGCAATGAAAAACAGATCATGTGGTCAAGGGATGATCATGGTCAAGAGATGAGAGTTGAATGATATTGATTGAAAGATTATGTTCATTTGATGATAGCTATATGACAGTTATAAGACATTAGTAAATGAACAATACTTGTGACATAATGGTTGTCAGCAAATGATGAATAAAATATGATGGCCACACAATGATGATTAAGCAAATAATTGTTGGATGATGGTGATGGGATGACAATAACTATCAAATACCTATTCTTTCTCTAAATTTAACTCCTAGTCTTCTTTATATGAATGATGAAAGTTTATTTACAATTTTAGCTAAAATAAATATCTCCAAGTACTTGATTTCAGACTCGAATAAAAAAAACTTTAGATCAATGTTGTTGGACTTGTTTTGCCGCCTTGTGTTCTATGACTATAAATTATTAAAATTAGGACCTTGATGCGCATTTGATCAAAATTCTTAGGAGTGTCCTAAAGATCAATAAGTATCTTATGAAACCAAAAAAAAAAAAGAGGTAAGAACAACTATAAAAATCTGATTAAAGAGTTTAAATTGTGTGCTAAAAAATTCAAAATATATCTTATCAAAGAACAAAAATAATTAAAATGAATTATCGAATTTGAACATTTACTCGTGCATGCTACGCATAATCGAGCCTTCAAATAATTAATAAAAACTAATGATCACTGTTAACTATCTCTGCCTTGATCTTTATTTTATTTCAGAAGCAAATCACGACAATTCTCAATGTGCAGACAGTGATTGAACTTTGCCGCTGATAAGCTCTTAGTTAACATATCTGCTGGATTTTCTTCAGTTGTCACCTTCATAATCTCTACATTTCCTGAAGCTATACTATTTCTGATAAAATGTAATCTGACGTCTAAGTGCTTTGATCTCTCATGCTAAACAGAATTTTTCATCATGAATCCTTTTAACAAAAGTCCCTATTTTGATGGCTTCAGTAGCAGCTATAAATTCAGCTTTAGTGGTTGGTAAACCAAATGTTCATTTTAGAGAAGATTTCCAGCTTATAATAGTCACAAACATAGTAAATGCATACCTTGATATAGATCTTCTTGTATCAATTCCTCCTGCAAAATCTGCATATGTATAATCAGTAAGAACATCATTTTCAACAGCAAATCCCAAGAGTTGCAGACCTCGATTTAATGAGCCTTTATGTATCTCAAAATCCGTTTAACAACTAGCCAATGCATCTTACCTAGATTAGAAATAAAACGACTAAGCATGCTTACAAACTAGACAATATCTGGACGTGTACCAATCATTCCATGCATCAATCTAGAATTTTGATATTTGCGTGAGTATTTGATAATTTGATGAAAGAGGATGGTAGCTAGAATTGAGAATAGCAAAGTTTCTAGTGCTAGGTGTGTAACTATTGATATTTTAGTGCTTTCTCAATTTAAATCTAACGATAGGAGTTGCGATGAAATTGTTGCTTTGTATTCGTCTATTTATTCGGCATGGCTGGTTTGTTTTCGATGAAGTAAATGAAAGATAATGAAAAATTTTAGTTCAAAATATTTCGATCAAAATTTGATGAATTATTTTGAGATGAGTGTTATTGGATACTAAATTACACTTTGAAAGTACACACCTCGAGAGTTAGAGCCGAGAGAAGGAGAAGAGGAGAGAGCATAGCAGATAGATAATCCGGGGAGAAATGTTTTTTACTCATGATCTTATGACCCTCCTATTTATAGGGGCCTAATTGTACAATTATGGAAAGGAAGGAACGGTTATGGTAACCGCCCTAAATACAATTAATGTGTTAATTTAATATCAATTTTGCAATACAATTTGAGTGAAGTACAGTGACTATAAATTGGTACGTGAGTTGGATTCGATCGAACGAGGCGATCGGTCGCATGAAGGCCGCTCTCTTCGAGGGAAAACGGTCGGTTGACTAGTTTTGACCGGTTGGCCCTATGAGAAGCTCAGGTGGCTGAGAGCATAAGCAAGGTCCACTGACTGGATCTGTTGACATCTTATGTCGGTCGACTCAATCAAGCAATCGGTCGCCAGATGGGCTGGTTCAGATCACGCTCATTGGTTCGAGACATTAATTGTTTGGTCATCATCCTCAGCCACTCAATCCTTTTGAGATTCGTGCTGACAGTTTTGGTGCATATATATTAGTTCCCCAAGTTTTACTGCTACTTGATAGAGACAACTAAAATAAAGACAAAAAAATTATTATACAACGAGCGACACCAAAATTTAAAAAATTAATTTAATAACCAGCTTTCCCTTGGGTTCTCGTGCCCAATTTCCCTAGTTTTTCTTAGGGTTGGCATTACATCATTTGTTGTCAACTCTTCTCAGACGGTCGAGGGACATCATGGTTGATGGTACAAGCCAAGATGATATGGACGCCTAACTTCTGGCTATGGCAAGCTTTCGGATCCCTGCCTCTGTGGCAACAACAAAAAAGAAAAGGATTATAAAGAAAGAGAAACGATTGAGACCCAAACTTGTATTTCATAGTCCTTATCACTAAAAAGAAGGAAGATGACCTCCCACGAGATGGTTCTCTCCACAAGCACTCAAACTTTAAAAGCAAAACCTAATTTAAACTTTAAAAAAGCTTGATTTCTAACCATAATTGACAAACCTAGGTACAAAGAAAAAAATGAATTAAATAACCTACGTAACACCTAAAACAAAAAAAAGATAAAGAACAAAAATTAAACCTAGGTAGATCTGACATAAACCTTAAGTTAGCTAAATTAGACACAAAACTTACGATCCTACACATACACCAGGTTAATTTGAGTATAGAAACCTAGGTTAGTTTGATAGTTGCTCTTATTAGTGATAAGGACTATGAATTATAAAACATCCTCACGGGAAGAACTTCATCGTTCTTTAGAGAAGAGCCTATGCCAGAGCTTGGAAACTTCGCCCCTTTTCTTGTGATGAGCCTATGAACTACATTATCATTGTCGATGACGTTAGACATGTCCTTACTATTGAGGATAAGCTATGCCTCTTGGTGATAATGATGTCGATGTTATTGGTTGTAGTGGATGTTGCCATTAGTGGTGATGATAAGTATCAATATTGTTAGTGAATTTGTGTCAATTAGATAATATGCTCCATCAAAGGTTCTCGTTGATCCTAATTGACGAACCTAGGTATAAAAAAAAAAAAGAATTAAATACTAAACCCTAAGTAACACTTAAAACAAAAAAAAGATAAAGAACAAAAACTAAACCTTGGTAGATCTGACATAAACCTTAAGTTAGCTAACTTAGGCACAAAACTTAGGATTCTACACTTATATCAAGTTAATTTGAGTATAGAAACCTAGGTTAGTTCGATACGTGCTCTTATTAGTGATAAGGAATATGAACTACAAAACATCCTCACGGGAAGAACTTCATTGTTCTTTAGAGAAGAGCCTATGCCGGAGCTTGAAAACTTTGCCCCTTTTTTTGTGATGAGCCTATGAACTACATTATCATTGTCGATGACGATAGACATTTCTTTACCATTGAAGATAAGCTATGCCTCTTGGTGAAAACGATGTCGATGTTATTGGTTTTAGTGGATGTTGCCATTAGTGGTGATGTTAAGCATCAATATTGTTAGTGAATTTGTGTAATATGTTGCATTTCACTCAAAGGTTCTCATTGATCCTAATTAATTAGATAAAAATTTTAGGCATTTCATTAATTTGATGTGTATGACCAGATTATAACAACACGATTCTTAATGAAAAGCTGAGGAACATGACAAATGAAATGGGCCCTAGTCAAATTATGACAGAACCAGCCAACGTGCCAAGTTAGATAATCAAGAAAATTAATGCCTGAGTCAAGAGATCGTTATATGGCTCTGTCAAGTCGTTCGCTTAATCAGCTGACCAAATAACATAAAGGTAGAACGAGGGACTTCCAAGGGGAGGGCCGAACCAAGAACATCTTACTACTCAACAAACAAGTAGAACGAATTGGTATATGAGAAGAAGTCATGGAAATACTTTGTTAAAGAACTTCCATACTCGCTTCACGTGACTCGACCCACGATCATCGAGCAAGTAGGTGCAGGCCGACGTATAATAAGTGTGCTATCTTCAGTTAATGATTGTTTATTAGCCTAATCACATGTATTACATAAATTACTGCCAAGCCCCTATATCCTTTTATACAGGAAAGGGCTTAAATGTAATAATGTAATCAAGTTGTCTCCTATACTTATAAATAGGAGACCGTTTCATGAAAGAAAAACCTTTAGTTGCCTATCGTTACTGTTAACACTCTCTCGTATCACTTGTTTGTGTTATATTTCTTGAGTGTGATTCCCAAATGCTTTTGGGTTCAACACACTAAAAGATGCGATGAGCATAGATAAACATGATGATAAAAATATAATGACATCATATTTGAACAATCTTATTCATTACATTTGTATCATAAGCTAGCTCCAATTTCAACTATATGAATGAATGGTCTTATAAAGTCCAATTATATTTCAAGGGCTTTATTTAACTCAAATTGAACTTGAATCAATATATTTTGATATTAAATGATATATATCATATGTAAGACTGAACTATTTTCAGAGTTTTTTTTGACATTTCTACCTAAAATTAAGACACTACAAGGCAATGTTAAATAATATTTTTCATCACTGCATATTGATTACTTGCCAAAATACTCACAATAATAGAGTTTAATGTATAAATTTTGTACAAGGTTTTAGCACAGATATAGATAAAAGATTGTTACAAGAAAGTGGAGTTTTTATATTAAAAAACTCAAGAAACAAATGGGATTATAAAAGTTCTCTATTCTCCATATTAAAGAAGATACTATTATAAAATGTACAACACTAGCTTGAGTAGAGACTGTAGGATGAGCAATGTATTGCCATGACAATAGTTAAGAGACTAATAAGGCAATGAAAAACAGACCATTTGGTCAAGGGATGATCATGATCAAGAGATGAGAGTTGAGTGACAGTGATTGAAAGATGGTGTTCGTTTGATGATAGTTATGTGACAGTGATTATACATTGGTGAATGAGCAATACTTGTGGCCACGTAATGATGATTAAAAAATATTTGTTGGATGATTGGCAAAGATCGTCCAATAAGGCTCTATAATCCTTCAAATACCTATTCTTTCTCTAAATTTAACTCCTAGTTTTCTTTATGTGAATAATGAAAGTTTTTTTACAATTTTAGCTAAAATATGTATCTCCAAACACTCAATGGAATGGTCTATCTTGATTCCTCCATTTTCATAGGCTATTCTTTTAGCATTCAAGCGCCTATAGATATCAAGTTTTAAAGAACAACAACAACAAAACCTTGATCCCACTACGTGGGGTCTGCTAACAAAAAGATTCATGTCATAATTTTTTTTTGACAAGTTTTACGCTAGCTGTTGACTGCATAACATAGCCCTCTACTTTTCACATTAGGGACCGACAATGGCAGTGTTAATAGATATCAAGTTTTATGTTATATATATATATATATATATATATATATTGCACACGGAAGTATTTCTAGGCTTACTCTTTAATTCTAACGTGAGTAAAAAACTTCAAACTACAATATTGACAAGATACCCAAAATATATCAAGTTCTGCAAAAAAATACTGAAATAAGATGAGATCACTGCTAACTTTCTCTACCTTGATCTTCATTTTATGTCAGAAGCATACCACAACAAATCTCAATGTTCAAACAGTGATTGAACTTTGCCGCTGATAAGCTCTTAGTTAACATATCTGCTGGATTTTCTTCAGTTGTCGCCTTCATAATCGCTACATTTCCTGAAGCTATACTATTTGATAAAATGTAATCTGACATCTATGTGTTTTGATCTCTTATGCTAAAAATAATTTTTCATCAAATTTACAGCACAATTATCATCACAAAACATAATGAATTGTTGTTGTGTGAATCCCAACTCCACTAATCCTTTTAACCAGAGTTCCTATTTTGATGGCTTCAGTAGCAGCTATAAATTCAGCTTTAGTGGTTGGTAAACCAAATGTTCATTTTAGAGAAGATTTCCAGCTTATAATAGTCCCAAACATAGTAAATGCATACCTTGACGTAGATCTTCTTGTATCAATACCTCCTGCAAAATCTGCATATGTATAACCAGTAAGAACATCACTTTCAACAGCAAATCCTAAGAGTTGCAGACCTCGATTTAAAGAGCCCTTTATGTATCTCAAAATCCATTTAACTAGCCAATGCATCTTACCTGGATTAGACATAAAACGACTCAGCATACTTACAAACTAGACAATATATGGACGTGTACCAATCATTCCATGCATCAACCTAGAATTTTGATATTTGCGTGAGTATTTGATAATTAGATGAAAGAGGATGGTAGTAGAATTGAGAATAGTAGTGTTTCTAGTGCTATGTGTGTAACGATGGATATTTTAGTGCTTTCTCAATTTAAATCTAACGATAGGAGTTGTGATGAAATTGTGGCTTTGTATTCATCTATTTATTTGGCGTGGCTGGTTTGTTTTGGATGAAGTAAATGGAAGAGAACGAAAAATTTTAGTTCAAAATATTTCGATCAAAATTTGATGAATTATTTTGAGATGAGTATTGTTGGATACTAAATTGCACTTTGAAAGTGCACACCTCGAGAGTTAGAGCCGAGAGAAGGAGAAGGGGAGAGAGCAGAGCAGACAGAGAATCTCGGGAGAAATGTTTTTTACTCATGATCTTTTGACCCTCCTATTTATAGGAGCCTAATTGTACAATTATGGAAAGGAGGGAACGATTATGGTAACCTCCCTAAATACAATTAATGTGCCAATTTAATATCAAATTTGCAATACAATTTGAGTGAAGTACAATCACTATAAATTGGTACATGAGTTGGATTCGATCGAACGAGGCTATAGGTTGCATGCAGGCAGCTCTCATCGAGGGAAAACTGTCGGCCGACTAGTTTTGACCGGTTGGCCCTATGAGAAGATCAGGTAGTTGGGACCATAAGCAAGGTCCACTGACTGGATCTGTTGACATCGTATGCCGGTCAACTTAATCAAGCAGTCGGTCACCAGATGGGCTGGTTCAGATCATGATTTTTGGTTCAAGACATTAATTGTTCGGTCATCATCCTCAGCCACTCGATCCCTTTGAGATTCGTGCTGGTAGTTTTGATGCATATATATTAGTTCTCTAAGTTTTCCTGCTACTCGATTGTGACAACTACGATAAATACAAAATTTATTATACGAGTGACACCAAAGTTTAAAAAATTAATTTAATAACCAACTTTCCTTTAGGTTCCCCTAGTTTTTCTTAAGGTTGGCATTACATCCTTTGCTGCCAACTCTTCCTAGACGGTAGAGGGACATCATGGTTGACGGTACAAGCCAAGATGATATGGACGCTTAACTTCTGGCTATGGCAGGCTTTCGGGTCCCTGCCTCTGTGGCAACAACAAAGAAGAAAAAGATTTTAAAGAAAGAGAAACGATTGAGACCCAAACTTGTATTTCACAGTCCTTATCGCTAAAAAGAAGGAAGATGACCTCCCACGAGATGGTTCTCTCCACAAGCACTCAAACTTTAAAAGCAAAACCTAATTTAAACTTTAAAAAAGCTTGATTTCTAACCATAACTGACAAACCTAGGTATAAAGAGAAAAAATGAATTAAATACTGAACCCTAAGTAACACTTAAAACAAAAAAAGATAAAGAACAAAAACTAAACCTAGGTAGATATGACATAAACCTTAAGTTAGCTAACTTAGACACAAAACTTACGATCCTATACTTACAATAGGTTAATTTGAGTATAGAAACCAAGGTTAGTTTGATAGGTGCTCTTATTAGTGATCAGGACTATGAACTACAAAACACCCTCACGGGAAGAAATTCATCGTTCTTTAGAGAAGAGGCTATGCCGGAGCTTGGAAACTTCGCCCCTTTTCTTGTGATGTGTTTTAGATCCCTTGGATCTTTAGGACGGGATCGGTGTGGCGATCCTGTCAACTTCATAAGGTAGTCAGAGACTTTACCATGTGTATTTAGATGCTCGTTAGGACACTTTCCGTTATATGGTGTGTTATGCTAGGACTAGGCCAATAGGTAGTATTTTTTGGCACCTAACTATTGTTTTGTGCTGGCTTGGTTATCCTAGCCAAGTGCCTTTTTTTTGCTCATGCTTTGGTGTGTCTACATGTTCTTTGATTTCAATATGCATTTTTGTATAGTAGGTTGGTCTTCTGCAAATAGTCATGTCATATATATGCACACTCACATACACAATAAAAAGAGGGAGCTTGTGATGATTTACATGCTAAATTTTGGTTGGAGGTGCTGCTTAGCTCCCCACCAAAGATGACTCAGACACGTTGCATGTAGATAGCTTTTGTGTTAATATATTTTTCATACAGGTCTAGTTCTTTTTTTATTTACATTTTAGAGTCCTTAAGAGAGCCATGCAATGGAAATAGGTACGAGCATGAGTTTCGAGGCGTTTTGGCGAGGGAATCGGACCAGAAGCAGCAGCTCGTGTCCTGTATCTTAATTCTGCATTTGATATTGATGTATAGATTTAGAACCGGAAATATGCATGCAAAGTCCAGTTGTTTCTTTTTTTTATGTGAAATGTTGTAGACCCAGCAACACCGATCTCTTATTATTTTGATTTGACTTGCTTTTCTGTCTTATTGCAAGCTTGAATGCTTGAAATGAATTTTATTATTTATTTATGTGAGGTTTGTCTAGGAATCACTAATATAATTTAGGTTCTTTAGAATTTTAAATTTTAAATTTGTTACAAAATCCTAATAAAATATTCAAGCTTAATCAAAATTTAGGATTAAAACATTCAAGTATTTAAAACATGTGCTTTACTTTTTTGCATGGTCTTCGGGCCGAATTTGAAATGGGTTTGCAAGCATGACTCTCACCCAAGTCATCCCTAATAGGGCATCCACGATTAAAACTAGATAATTGCATCATATTGCATGTCTGGAGGTAGGGGTGTAAACGAACCGAACACGAACGAACAGAGCTTGTGTTCGTGTTTGGTTCGTTTGAAATTTAGTTTGTTTGAAATAAACTCGTGTTTGAAATTGTTCGTGAAGTCACTGTTCGTGTTCGTTTCTTAACGAACGAGTCGAACACGAGCTGTTCGCGAACAACAAGTCAGGTTGACATCCTTAATATTAATATATATAAATTAATTATATAACTTATAT
>NEWO01000864.1:204113-247384 GCA_003013225.1 Phalaenopsis aphrodite
TATTTTATATTTCGAACAATAACGATTCGAATACGAACGAACGCATCACTGTTCGTGTTTGGTTCATTTAACTAACCGAACGAAAAAAATTTGTTCATATTCGTCACGTTTACTTATCGAACAAATCGAACACAAACTCATTGACGAACCGAACACGAACTGTTCGCGAACAACTAGCTTTTTTGACAGCCCTATCTGGAGGAGAAGTCTCCATGCTTCTTCAACCCGACTGGTCAAACATAAGTTTTTTTATACTTAGGTTTTTGTCTAGCGCATGTAGGGTGTTAGAAAACTCCCAATCCATATGAGTTTAAGGCTCTGTTTGGCACAGCTGCAGCTTCACAGCTTTTCAGCCGCAGCTGCGCTGCCCCGGGAAGCTGCTGCGGGAAAGCAGCTGCGGAGAAGTTGGCTGTCTGTTTGTTACAACTGTGTAAAAACAGCTGCAGAGCAGTTGTTTCTGAAAAAATGACAATTTTGCCCTTATTTAGTAAAACTGTTTAAAGAATGTTTGTAACAGTGAAAATTTTTTAACTTCATAAGTAAAATTTTTTATGTAATAAATTAGTGGAACTTGAATGTGTTAAATAAATAATAAATGTAAATGTTGAGTAAATGTAAAGGTTATGAATATCAAGCTTTGATGATCAAACACATATATTTTAATTTTTCATCTTTTATGAACATCTGAACGTAGACGTTGCTAAAAAACATCTGAACATAAACGTATTTGGTATTTGCCGAAAATAACACATTAAAGAAAGTAACTATGTCAGCAGAATTTGTAATTTATTTTGCACAAGAAGCAAAGGAGAGTGTGCTACGAGATTGTTCTACATGGCTAAGGGTATGACTCATGGTGCAAATAATGGCAATTCTGGCATTTCCTTCAAGACAAAGTTGTAGTATGTGTGTCAGCTTTGTGAAGGTTGCTACTAGAAAATTTTGAAATGTTTAACAAATCAGATTCACCAAACATCAAGAGAGAAAAAAAAATAGAAGAAGAATAAAAAAATTTACATACATACCACCCAATTCTTATGTATTTACGAATATATATACAAATTGGATGGTATAAAGAATTGGATGGTATGTGGAATAAAAAAGACCTTAAAATCTAAAAAAAAAGAATTAATTACAGCAAAACTCCACAGAACTACAGCAAAGTTCTGCACAGAATTACAAATATCGCTGATCCACAGAACTACAAATATAGCTCTCTAATGCAAAAGTAGCTGAGAAAACTTGCTTAAGCTTGAATCTGTAAAAGCAAAACTCCACAGAACTACAAATATTGCAGATGCAAAGTTCTGCAAACACCCTACAGATACATAAGAACTGCAATACCACAAAAACTACAAAATCAGACTTCTGAAAAAGCAGAAATTGAGCTATTCCCAAAGGTAATACAGAAATTGAACCATTCCCAAAGACAACTTTACGGTAATGCAAAAATTGAGCTATTCCCAAAGGCAACTTTACGGTTAAATTGAAGTTTATAGTTGCTATAATTGTCTACATTCTAGCACAAATTAGCTCATGTAATCAAACCACTAGAAGGCCATAAAATAAATCATGTATATGAATGTAAGTAATGCATAAATTGAGCTATTCCCAAAGGCAACTTTACGGTTAAATTGAAGTTTATAGTTGCTATCGTTGTCTACATTCTAGCACAAAATTGTAGATGCAGTGTTATGTATGTAAATGCAATGAAATTAAACGAAATTGTAGAAGTGTCATATCTGTAAATATGTTGAAATTAAACGAACTTTATATGTACGTTTTCTAATTTAGGTGTTAAGCACGTAAATGCAATGAAGGTGAATAAATCAGTAAGTTAATATTTAGGTTTATGTTCAATATATAAATTTAAATATGAATGTAAACATATACGAATTATAAGAATATCCAAATCCTCCTAATACATGTAATTTATGTGTTAGACAAAAGATCATAGGATTTATAAATGGAACAAGGTTAGAAATGTTATGCAAGCAATGTCCAGCTAATAGCAAAAAGCATTTGTATCAAGATTCGGCCCAGGATACTTGCAATCAGAAAATAGGAAGAGAGGAGATTAAATGTATAAATGTAGAATATAAAATATAGGTGTTAGATATGTAAATATGTACAAATTGGATGGTTTGTATGTAAATCTGCAATTTAGAAATGCAAACATGTAAGAATTGGGTGGTACATATGTAAATGATGCAATCTAGATTTTATAAATATAAGCATATAAGAATGGAGTGGTACATATTTTTTTTAAAAAAACTAAAGTTAAAGTATTAGATATGTAAGTAAGAAATCAATGGTATGAAAGTAAATTTCCCTGATAAGCATTACCCTCAATCTCATATTTCCATAACATGTACACAAATCTAAGATATAGCGAAAAGACGATTCATAAAGCTATGTTATACCAATGAAAACACCTGCAATCACTGATTAAAGCTCCTTTCTTCAACTCTAATGCTGGAGTTAATAGGTAAGGAGAAAGCAAAGCATACTAATGTCTTGCTTAAAATTTATAGGAAAAGCAGCAGCAACAAACATAAGTTATCTTTCTCAGAAACCCGTCTAACAGCCATAAAAAAATCTACATAATTGCATTCCCTACCGCAACAAAAGAGAGGGCAGCAGCAAAAAAAAACATCCCTCTCCGCTTTCTTTTGCGTGTATCCATGTGGGCCTCCATCCGGCTTCTTCTATTTGCATCCATAGTGATAAGTATCCCTAAATGTTTCTCCTAAACAATTATCATTTATATGAGAGTTGGTGACAATTGGAAAAAAAGAAATGTTTGCAAATAATTATGAAGGTTCAAGAGAGTTCACAAGCACATCTCTAGAAAGAAAAAAATAGATAATGCAGTGTAAATGTTCTAGTGATGAAAAATATTAAAAATATCAATTGTTCAAACGATTATAAAAACGCTGAATATATGCCACTCTACGGGTGACCGACATCTACACAAATAAATCCTTAAGAACCGGGTCCTCTAGCAATTCTGTTGCGAACAAATACAACTCTTCATCTGCATAAATTTCGGTTGTAGCGCTTAGGATTTCAAGTGCCTCCGCGATTGTGCTTGAATGAGAAGCCTGACATTCTGCTTTGGAACAAGAAACCGTCTCGGATAGCTCATTTCTGAGGGAAGAAGCGCCATATTTTCTTTTATCAACAACCCTCGGACGTTTGGAACGGGAAATAGTTTCATATTCGTTCTGATCTGGGTCGGGGACGTCAATGAAATCAACTGAACCTCAAGGGGTTCCCAAATTCACGGCATTGGCAGCGAACTCTGTCTCGCTTGCGCTACATGCATAGTTCCCCGTTGCAACCACTCCCCCAAACATGCGGTCTAATTTCTCCTCCAATTCAGGCTAAATTCCAGAAAGCTTAAACTTTTTTGCAGCAGACACCACCTACACAGAAATTGATAGACACCCAATTAGAACAAAATAGAAAGTTACAAAATAAATAAGTTTACAAACAAAGCTCACCGCAAGTCTTTCAGCCCACCATTCCTCAGGTGCATCAACTGTTCGCTTCACTAGATCCCAACCAAGTCCGGTAGAACCCTTTTTCAATCCTTCCAAAATTTTCATTTGGTTCCACTTGTTCTTCATTTGTAACTTGTCATATTCTTTGTCTGTACATTCCTTGAAATTTTTGATAATATTTTGTCACCCTTCTTTATTGAAATGGGTCGTAGGCCTATTTCTCTGTTCAATCTCTTTAATACAAAGATCACAAAATATTATTTTTGTGTCTTTTTCCCACAATGCGGGTGTAACAACCTCTTTAGGCTTATTATCAATGTTATTACTATAACAAAACAAAGTCATGAAACAGAAGAGTAAAATCTATTATAAAGTTTAAAAAGTCAATTTTAGGTGTTAGATATGTAAATGCATATGAATTGGGAGGCAACAAACATTTATTGTACAATTCGATGCATAATCTACAAAGAGTATTCCTCTAAGTGCAATAAAATGATTCTTTAATGCATTGAATTTTTATAACAAATTGTTGTCAATTCTTTGATGCATTGAATTTTTACTGAAACAAACATTAAGAAATTAAGAATTTTTTACTGAAACAAGCCTCATGAAATTTTACTGAAACAACTCTTAACAAATTGATGCCAATTCTTTGAAAACATGAGTAATAGCAGCAATGGAAGACAGAACATCATAGAAAATCAATATTATAATGAGCAAAATAAAAAATTGTCCAACTTGAAACAACATTTCGCTTCCAACTCCCTCGTCTGATTTCCATTCATTAACAGTTTTTCCTTCTCAAATAATTTTGTAGTGCAACTCATAGATTTGTATTAAAAAAAATTTAGACCTTACATCATTCCTTCAAGACTATTCTTGCTCAAGCATGGGATCATTACTTTGATGAATGAACCAGTTTTTATAGTTTATCAAATGCCCAAATGCCTTGGGCAATCTCTAGGAGCTAAATGTTAGTACTCTGTGAATCACATTTCTAATTCTAATAATATTTCTAACTCTAGTGCTACAATGAAAGAAGATCAATAAAGAAATATTTTTCTTAATTCTCAGCCTCAGGAAGCTCTCCTCAATTATCATGTTTATGATATTAATGTAAATTATGTGCACTACAAAACTTACATTATTCATGGATTATTCAAAAAACCAAGGCTAAGTTTTTTCTCGAGAAGAAAATGTCCGCCACATTTTATACGGGAAAGTTAATTGAAGGAGAAACATAAACATCGTCAAGGAGCTCTCCACTAATTTTGTAAGTTTTACCTCATAAACTGTTATTACGAATGCTAATATCTAACACTTCAAAAATCTATTCAACAAACATTTTTCCCCTCAGATCGTCAAGGAGCTCTCCACATTTTTCCTCTCACAAGTTTTGGATCGTATCTCTAATAAGTAAATTAAACGAGCCGTCTTCTATGTATTTGACGATTTTGCTCCTAATCCTACAGGAAATACCTTTGATTTTTATGCTTGCCCACAGTATTTGGTCCTGGTGTCTAGGAAGAAGAATGGAAGAAGAAGATCGGAAGGGTTCGGCTGGTGTCTAGGAAGAGGAACGCTCATGCTAAAGGAAGAAGAACATGTGCGATCGGTCCTGGTGTCGAGAAAGAAGAACGCTCACGGAGGCTTCAGTCCTGGTGTCGAGGAAGAAGAAGAAAGCGCACAGGAGGGTTTGGTCTGCGGGAGGGAAGAAGAACGTGCGCGGGAATAGGCGGGAGGAGGATTTTGCGCCGAGGGTAAAAAAATTTTTTGACGAGGCAAAAGCTGGGGCCGCGAGATGGATATTGCGGCCGGCCCAAAAAGCGGCCCCAAAGGGAGGCTAAGTCCTATTGTCAGGAGCATTTTTAACCAGCTAAACCTCCATTTCTCCTTTTTTCCAGCGAAATCTGCTCCACTTTAACAAGTAAAAGTCTCACCTCTTGAAGCTTCACCTGATAGTCATGTGATAGAGTCTCGTTCCTTTGACCTTTGGGCTAGCGAGGTCCTCGTGTATGACACATTTCACGAATTTTTGGCTGGGATCTCTGGATGGGTCGGGTCGACTACCTAAACAATCAGGTAGACTTAAGGTTCTAATAGCTTGAGATGACGAGTCTGTGGTACCCCGACCCGATTACCTTGATCTTTTAGGATTAGTTTACCATTCCTCTTGCCGAGCCCCTTCAAGTCTCGTCGCTCCTTTTGACTTTGTTGATGTCATCTTAATGACCCGATTATCGACGAGCTGTCGTCCGTTTGGGATACGGTGATTCACCATTTGCCCTTATGGTCTGATGAGATCTGATGTCTATGGATATCCCCGTCAACAAGATCTTTTTTATTTCGTAGGTTCCAATGTTGATGAACAACTACTCATTTTAAATGTGAGAAACTTATTCTCCACCCTGTGGCTGAGGGAGAGCTTTAAAGCATCAGGGCGTTCTCATACGAAATAACCTTCATTTGATAACCTATTATCTAGGTTCATAATAATATAAGTGAAACTCGTTTTATCGAGAGTGTTCATGGGTATCTCCCAAGATATAATTAACCAGATAGATACGCTACTCTAGGATATCCTAACCCCAGAACAAAAATGTTCTTTTTGGTTCTCTGATTACAAGTGGCTTATATAGGAATTCTCTTCATGGATGTTATGTTTCGAGGTACTTCAATCTGATCATGTTTAGACGTATATTCTCAACCCACAACATGAGCATTACTCATATATAAGCCTCTCGCTTGTTTTTTTTTTGTTTTTATTTGTTTATCTGTTGGTTATCGTGTATCCTTCTTTTCATTTCCTCTCCTCTTCAAATCGTTAAAATGATTCCAGAGAAAGATTTGTTCGAATAAAAGAAATACACGACAACATATAAATAGACAAGTTGGTAACTCCGAGTCTTTAAAAAGAAACGAGAAAACAATATCCTTCAGACAAGCATCAATGAGGTTGGTGAAGTCGACACATATTATTCATTTTCCGCTTGGCTTTCAAACCATCACTACATTCGAGAGCCAGGTAGGATACTACACCTCCCAGATGTAGCCCGCCTCCTTTAGTTTATAGACCTTCGTTGCTATTGGCTCGACCAAGGTTCTTGCAGTCGACCGAAGCTTCTGTTATACCAGTCGAGTGAATTGGCTGATATTAAGCCAATGGCAAGTGACATCAATCGAAACTCCAGTCATATCCACGACTGCCCAAGAGAAGGCATCCCGATGCGTGCGGAGGTATCAGCGGGTCCCTGTTTCCTGCATCAAAACTCTCACTAATAAAAAAAAAAACATTACCAGGCTCCTCCTTATCGGTCGCAGGCACCCGAAGAACAGTCTCACTGGCCTTGAGACCCTCTTCCCTTGATATCTGAATGTCGAGCGGCTCTTGATCGATAATGTTGACCGCTCAATGGTGATTGCTTCTTGAGTGCTCTAGGTTTTCTAAGACCATGATTATCTCCCCATCTCCGAGAAATTTCATGATCACGTGGTAAGTTGAAATCACCACTTGGTAACTATTCAGGAACGATTAACCAAAGATTGCATTAAAAGTCGGTAGAGATTCTACCACCAAAAAGTCTTCCATACTGATGAACTTCTTTTATCGCTCACCTCGAGAGATGGCCAAAGCAATCACGCCCAATATTTCTTTTTTTTTACCAGAGAAGCAGAAAAGTGGACCAACCGATGTTGCTAACTGATTGGTTTTAAGTCTCATCATGTTGAACACTGTTTTGAATAAGAAGTTCACCGAACTTTCAGTGTTGACTAGCATGCTACCCACCTGATAGTTGTTTATGAGTGTCAAAACAATGATTGCATCAATGTACGGGTACCCCTTTGGCGGGAGATTTGTATCTGTAAAAATGATTAGAGGATGAGTATGAGCGTAAGAGGTGAGGGAACATACCTCCCCCGATCGGTGTATCTTCAAGCTAGACTACTGGAATGACTCTCCACTTCCCCAGAAGATAGCTGAATTGATTCCAGCTAGGTGGATGTTATTTGCTCAGACGGGTCCATATACAGGCTTCACCGTTGGGGCCTTCCCGTGTCGCCGTGTGTGCCCTTCGACGCCAACGAACTCCCTCAATTTCCCTACCTTAATCAACTCCACAAAATTCTTGAGATAGCGACACTCCCGTGCGTCATGCTCATACACCTAGCGGTAGGGGCAATACTTGCTTGGATTCTGAAGTGCCAAAGCGATTTTTAACGGAGGGGCCTTCTTGCATCAACACATTTAGGGGCTTTGAATCCTGCATCCCCCCAAATGTGGTTGCTCATAACTGAGCGGACCGCTAGTCCAAATGGTACCTCTGACCATTGTTGCCCTAGTTACTTCCTCAGTTATCCCGGAACTGAGGGTTTTGGTTCTGCCAACTGTGAGGGCATCGATCGTCCTTCAACTTTTTCCCATTGTTTTGATCCTTTCGCTTCTCCGAGCGGCGGTCAGATGACCACGGTTTGGTCTCTAAAGAGTCCATAAGGCCTTCCTCGGCAACGATGAGATGGTTTGCTAGTTCTAAGACCTCAACGAAGGATCTTGACTTGAACAGGTTCAAGTCGTACTTGAATAGCATATTGTGGATTCCCTGCTTTAGGGCAGTCCGGGCGATGAGAAGCTCCAGGTCTTTTACTTCCAACATTTCCTTCTAGAAGCGAGTGATGTAAGCCCACAGGCTTTCATGCTCTCCCTACTTAATCTGGAGCAAAGCCTCGGTATCCCTCCTTAGCTTCTGCACGTTGGTGAAGTGCGTCAAAAAGAGTCTTGAATTCATAGAAGGATGGGAAGATCCCATTCGACAGGTTGTTGAACCACTAAAGTGTGGAATCCTTTAGCATAATATGAAAAGACTGACACATCATCGCGACGTTGATCTACAGGACTCTGGCTGACGATTTGAAAGAGGCAACATGTTTGGCTGGGTCACTCTTCCCTTTGTAAGGATCCAAATGAGGAATCCTTAGCTTCACCAAGGTTATAATCTCCAGGATCCGCCGAGAGAAGGAACTGCCTGCAGTTGGTCGCGCGGGCGCTCCCCCTCAATCCACTCGATGCCTGAACCAGAGTGTAGATCTCACAGATCTCACACTGTCAGCGTGTTGGGAGTGCCCTTATTCTTCGGTCTGTCGATCACCAGCTTGACTGTTGGGCCCTGGTCAATTCCTAAGAGGAACCCTCTGGGAGCTAGTTCCCCGAGACTCACCCTCCAAGAGCGGCGGTTAAATGTTCCTCTGAGTTATCGTCGCATGGAGGGCGTCAAACCGGTCCATCATCTGCACTCACAGTGCTTAGACTTCTTCCTGAATATCTTGACGCGCTGTCTCTCTATTGAACTTCATGGATGCAACGTCTCTCTGTGAAAATTTTCCTTTGTATTTTGCACCATTTCTCGTTTGTGGCATGTCTAGACACACTGCACCATCTTTTAGGATGTTGGATCATAAATGTCCTTCGAAAGTACACACCTCGAGTGTTAGAGCCAAGAGGAGGAGGAGAGAGAAAAGACAAAATAGAGATTTTTAAGGAGAAAAGTCATTTATTCATCTTTTGACCTCATATATATAGGGGCCTAATTATACGATTATGGAAAGGAGGGAACAGTTATGATAACCTCACGAAGTGCAATTAATGTGCTAATTTAATATCAGATATACGTTATAATTTGAGTGAAGTAACATGAATATCAATCGGTAAACGCGTTGCGTTCGGTCAACCGAAGCGGTCATTCGCATGAAGGTCGCTCTCGCCGAGGGAAAACAATTGGTCTTTTAGTTTCGATCAGCTAGCCCTATGAGAATAGCAGATAGCTGGAACCACAAGCAAGGTCTGTCGAGTGGATCCGTCGACATCGTATGTCAGTTAACTCAACCAAGCAATCGGTCGCCAGAAGGGCTGGTTCAGATTATGCCTCTTAGTTCGAGACTTCAATTGTTTGGTCATCATCCTCAACCGCTCGATCCCTTTAAGATTCATGCTAGCAACTTTAGCACATACGAGTATAATATGTTTAAACATAAAGAAAGTTGACATTTTATGATCTTGTACATTCTAAAAAATAATGTTAGTTCTGCCCCTACTTCATTTCATGATGCTAAAATGTGTGTTATTATTAGATTGAGGAGAAATATTTGCTAAGAATATTTGATCAAAATTTATAGTAATATGAAAATTAAAGTGAATGGAGTTATTGTTAGATTGGTGCAATATAAATTTTGCATGATTTTAACGAATTATTTTTATCTTGTAGCAAATCCAATAATTTTGAAAGCCATCTTTATTATAAGTCAGAACAAACTAATTTAAATTTTTTTAAGGTTATTTAATAGCACCTTTTGCTTGTTTTTTATTTCTAAAAATATATATTTAATTAGCATTGTGCTTTTTTTTTGCATTTAAAGTTAAATGAAGATATTAAAAAAATCCATCTAATTTTTATATGTTATCATTATTTTTAAAACACCAAACCACCAAAATTTTGTGCTGCTGTCTCTGTCTAGTTTTTTGGGTGATTTAAAAATAAATAAATTAATTAACAAACCTATATTTAAGCGTTAATATATATTTTTCTTTCATTTCAAAACATCAAAAATATAAATAAATATTTTTTTAAAATGATGCTAAATGACACGAGAACTTTTGGTTTATTCACTGGAAAGCCGTGCAGTGACGCAGTGAGTGACGTATATAAGGTTTGAATAATGGAATTTTACAAAAAAACTCTGAATTACTTTCGAATTCGCATTTTTGTAAGACACTGACATATAAGATCATGATTGGTTATTTCTATCAATGGAAATGATGATTTTTGCAATAATTTTTAAAATAATTATATTTATATAAATAACAGGAAATCCTCTGATATATCCATACATACCACCCAATTCCTAAATATATGTAAAACCTAAACTTTATTTATTATATTTTTATCATCAAAATTTTTCACATTACATTGAGAACATCACTTATTTAATATTGTACAAGTGAAATATATTTCCATGCATAAATAGAATAAGTAAATACATAAGAATTAAGTGTTCGTTATGTAAATCTTTTTTTTTTCCTATGAAAAAACATATTTTTTGTAAATAAAAAGAATCATATGACTTATGATCGTACAATTTCACGTTGCCGTGAACAGTAGGGCTGATAGGCTTCATTCTGAATAAAAATGATTCCTTTCAGACTCAAGGCTTTGGAATAGGAAGATTTACATACATGCCACTCAATTCTTATATATTTACATATCTAACATCAAAACCTCAATTTTTAGGGACACTCAACCTTATCAATGAATGAAAAGATATATTTCATATTTTAAAAGTTTAAATACCGATAAGTTTCATATGATATGAAATATTTAAAATGAATAAATATAAAAAGCAAAATTTAGATGGTAATATGCAAATACATCGGAATTGGGTGGTATGTATGTAAATGCCCATTTGGAATATTGTGATTCGAGTTTTTACCTGTACAGAAGTCGTGTTCATGTTGCCCTCCATTTCCGAAATTACAAAAAGATCCATTTTTCTTGGCTTTGAGCGGAAGAGATCATCTTTCCATCTAATTGCAGTGAAGTGAAGGCCTGCTGCTTTCTTTCATCCAATCCTTTTGGAAAAAAATGTCAGCAGGCGCAGAAGTTTTGTTGAAGAAGAAAGTGTACTATGAAAACTGCCCAGGATGCAAGCAGGATCTGAGGAACGAGGAACATCCTGGAATCCCCTACAGAGAATTTGTTTATATATGGATCGTCACTATATGCTCAGGTATACATGTAAATCTTCCAAACAAAAAAAAAAAAACAAATTTCAAAATTTATAATGATGCATTTACTTGATATCTTCAAAAGAGGCTATACTATTCTTTTGATAGCTTCACTTCAAAGATTGATTTAAAGAGGACGAGGATTTCAAATATTTAGGAGAGACTTTTTTGTACAGATTTTCTCCTTTAGCATGCAGTTGGGTTTTTTAAGTTTTTCTTGTTCATTATAGTATGAATTATGGTATTTCAAGTTGACTGTTCTTCTACTGTTTATTTTAGTTTCTCTTAGTTGTCACCTAAGCCCTTCTAAATTTATGTATTTATGAGCGAAATTTACATACTTAGCACACAATACTTATTTATTTACATATATTTTGACTTTCAGCCTTGCCTCTATGCTCTCTCTACCCATTTCTGTACTTTATGGTATGTACAAATTCTTCACACTAACTTATCTATCATACTTATGAATTTACTCAAGTTCATACAACAATGAAAGCTATTATGAGATTTACGATGATTATCTTTCCTTTTATATATGCCTTTTTGGTGTTTTTTGAATGTTTTTATTTGTATTTACATATCTCACCATCCAACATCTTTTTATATTTTCAAAAGAAGTCTGCTTTTCAGGATTGTGGTTTTCCAAATGTTGAGAACATATATGCTAATCCGGGCTGTGGGTAATTTTATCAGCAGATGGGAGAGATCAGTAAAAATGATGTCAGTCTTATTCATTGAAATCCACTCATTTCATCTGAATGAGATAATTGCAAAGTGAAACCTTCCAAAAGGACTTCAAAATTCTATCTTTTAACACTGACACTGAATGTAAAATGAGAATTTGAATAGTATTTGCATCTTTGTTATTATGTGTTGATGCTTGGTTGAAGATCTAATGTGCGCATGCATCGATTGACGCCATGCTGTCAACAACTACAATAGTGAAGTGCCATTGCGAGTGTTAGTCCCATATATCGGATAACTGAAAATATTTTAATATAGAAACAACCAGTGGTTGGTCTTGCTTAAAAGTTTAAGAGGGCTTTGGGATCCTTTTTTGTTTTTTGATTTTTTTTTGTTTTTATGCTTAATTAAAATAAAATATGTTAAGTATGTTTAACATGATTAGTTGTTTTTAAAAACACTTAAAATAACTTTTAGATGTCTTGAGTGTGTTTTTAAAAATAAATTATTTTCTTAAAATAAAAAATAAAAACATGCAAACAAGGAATTAAACAAATATATTTTTAAAATAATAACAAAACAAAAAACAAAAATAAAAAATAAAAGTCATCCCTAAGAAACCCTAAGCCTTTCTGTTAAAAAAGAATTTGACCATTATTGAGTGTATTAAGTTTAACTGCTCATCTACTTTTATTCATCCTCCCCTAACAAATGGTTTTAGAGTTCATGGCTCCATTGGGATCAAGTGAATCAAGGTATTTGTGGCTCTAAAGGACCTTTAGTGAGTTCTAGCATGGTATAGGAAAAAATAAAAGTTTGTGACTACCACAATGCCGCCACTTTGTTAAGTAGGCTGTTGGCTTATAATTTGGCATCGTACATTTAAAAATATATTGTTAAAAAAATACTAATTGTTTGGCACTAGTCCATAAACTTAGTTTTTGGGTTCAGTAATTGTTTGATCATTGGTTTATCTAGCCCAAATTTGGTCATCTTAGTTTTACACTTCCTTTCAACTAGACAGTTTGGAGTACTGATAGAACCACATTCTTGGATCGAGATAAACAACAATTCGATGATCCCCGCAACTCAAGAAATTGGGTGGGGGAGGATCAAAGAATAGAAACACAGGTAAAGGACAAACAACAATTTGAGAATGTCACTGATTCAATAAATACGGGGAAACAAGAAGAAAACACTGAATATTAGAAGAACTCGCCAAATTTTTATAACTAATCAGAGTCCATTTGGTACAGCGTTTCCGTTGGGGCGTGGCCTGCTGCCACGGTTCCAAGTGTTTGGATGGTAAGGTGCGGGCACACTTTATTAAATGTGCCCTATAAGCCTCACTGCGATCCCACCCCTGCATATTTTACTCCCGTGCCCTCCCTTCCGCTCGGCTTAGTCCAGCAAGCAACATGCCTAGAGTTTTTTCAATACTCTTTCTCTTTGTTCGCTAACATATCTAAATAGGGTTTTTGTCGGTGTTTGCTACTTTATTCCTTTGGTATCCTCCCCCACTCATATCTGCTTCGTCGATTTTCTCTATGAGTTGTATGGTTTGCAAAAAGATTTTTCTTTTTTTTTTTGAGATTTTATATACATTGCACCGGGGACTTCCCTTTTTTTCTCTATTTTCGGTGGCTACAACCCCATTTTTTCTATGTGCTTTGTGATTTCATTGGCTTTTGTATATTCGATTTGTGATCTTTGGTTGATACATACAAAGCGCCGCTTCTATTATGTTGGTTTTGCTTTTATTGATATAATTACATACCCATCGGCCTAAAGATTTTGGCATTTTTCTTTTTTCCTCCATTTATTTGTGATGTATAAGTGAATTTGAGAAATGTTTGGAGTGATATATGAACAACAATATTTCGGTTATTGTGTACTTCATTAATATGGATTGGGATTTTATCCAAAATTTTGATATTTGAGTGAGAGTTGAAGAAATAGATGATAGTTGGTGGTATATTTGTTAACAACAATGTTTAAGGTGTTGTGTACGTTGTGAATATAGATTGGGAATTTATCATGAAATTTATTTTTTGAGTATGAATTTGAAGAATAGTTGCAAACTGGTTAAGCATGTGTTAACGACAATGTTTTGGGTGCTGTCTTTTCACGAATATTGATCTGTAATTTATCATGACTTTCAATTTTTGACTAGGTGCTTTATTAATTGTTAACCGCCATGTATTTTGTTTATGAGGAGATTTCGATCACTTTGTGCCTTTTATGCGGGGATTTTAGAATTTTGTGATACTTCCATAACTAGCGCAATATTCTTCTCTAATGTTTAGGGAAATTTACAAACGCAACACACATTTTTTATGTTTTTACATTCATGGCAGTTGTATGCATAATATGAAGTTTGAAGAATGATGATAGCCGTACTCATGCATATTTTACTGCTTCACAATGATTTCCCTATGTTGCTTATGTTGTAAGAGTATTCATTTTGATGTGGTTTGACAGATTTAAGTATTGTGTGCATAAATATTAAAGCTATTGTGTGAGATATATAAATTTATTAGAATTGTGTGTTGTGTATGTGATGGAGCTTGTCGGATAATTGAATTTTGTGGGGGGTTGATGTATGCTATTTGGATGAAATTTTGCTAAAGGAATTTTTGGGGAAAAGATGTTTTGGATGATTTGACTACTTGGGGGAAAAATAATGCCTAAAACATAGATAAAAAAAAAAAATTTAGGATATTTATCTAGCTATCTCAGGATTATTCTTTAAATTTCAGAGAAATTTACAAACCTAACATACAATTCTTATGTGTTTATATTCGTGACAGCTATATGCATTTATATTAAAGTTACTTTCTGCTCTTATGTATGAGTTATTAATCCTAATATCATTATCTTACAAAGAATATTTGAGTAAGAATTTGTGTGGGGGTGGTGTGGGGGCGTGTTTGGTGTGGGGATGGTAGTGATTGGTGTAGAGGTGGTGTGGGGGCAGTGGTGAAATATGATAATTTTATTTTTTCTTGAGTTGTGTTAATTATTTCTTATGTCAAATATTTATGTTGTTTAACTCTTTCTATGTTAGTAATGCAATAATTAATCATCTGTGTGGGGGCAGTTGCAGCTTAATAATAAACCGCTGCTGATAAACTGATTGTTTATTTATTTTTTATAGTTTTAAAACAGCTGTTATGCAATTGTTTCTAGATAAATTATCATTTTGCTTGTATAGTAATGATGTTTGCAATAAAACCGTTCATGTCAGTACATTCTATACTTTAAAAGTAAATATTCAATACATAACATTACAAAATAAAGAAAGATATCTCACTTAACAGTGGGTAGCATAATTACCAAAATTAATAAAATGACTATTAAAACAACAATTAATAATATGATAATATTATTTTTAAAATGCTAACAAGGTATGTCACGAGCTAAGTCATCCTCTAGGGATACTCTCTATTCTCGATAACATATTTCACAGTCTATCTGCCCACCAAAAATAGTCACAGTTTTACGTGTTTTTGTGAGCACCTATAAAACACTCTCCCGTAAATATGTGACCAACGTGAAGTGAGTAGGGAATATTGAAGTTCACACTAGCAGTGCAATCATCTGGAGGTAACAAAAATTCTCAAGCTCATCTTTCTTGAAGGCTTAAAAAACATATCCTTAGACATAACACAAGTAAAAATTGATAACAAAAGTAATTAATTAAAATTTTATGCAGTTGTGAGGCCTCAGATAACTCAATATATAAACCAACGAATATGTCGTTATAAGAAGACAATAGACCTTATAAAAAATAGTTCTTGGTTACCTTTAACCCATATAATATTAAGCTCATGTGTGTCAAATATGCATATCACCGAAAAATATCATCTTGAAAAACCTCAAAAACCATAGCACTGAAAAAAATAGAGGAATTTGGTTGTCTTCATTAGAATTTCAAATGTGACACCAACCAATAGTGACATATACATCATCTAGAAGAACTCATAAGGTCAAACGTCTCATCATAGACCTTCAAAACCCACCAAATGAAAAAAAAAGAAATACAAAAGAAAAAAAAACATACAAATTGTGTAAAAACCAAAACAATAAATATCAAATGCATAAGGAACAGAAATAAACATGAAATACATAAAACACAAATACTATAAACAGTAAATGTCATCAACAACCATTATAACTAAAAAAATAAAAAATTAACATTTCCTTCAATCACCCTCCAACTATCATATCTGTAATTTATTCCCCATCTTAAGTGTAGGTCTCAAGAACATCATTTTCGGCCTATGACAAAGTCTGTCAAAAACAATACTAATATGTCTCAGCAAAAACATGTGTATCATCCTCGTCTGCCCTACGGAAGTCGATGTAATTACAGGAATGATGTCGTCGAACATAATTATGGAGAGTAATTATGACAATCACAATTTATATTTCTTTGGGAAACAAGTAAGATGACAGCATAAAGTTTAACATATTTCTTCTTCTAAACACCAAAAGTCCTCGCAATGACACCGTGTAAGGAAAAATGTCTTTTGTTGAATATTTTTTTCTTGCCCCGTGTGACATTGATGACTCGCTCAAAATCATGTATGTGGTATCTCGTATCGAGACAGGACTTAAGATACCATCGCTACAATAGATACCCAGCATCGACCAAATAGTATTTTATGTGATGTGAATTGAATAATTAGTGTTAAAAAAAAGAATTAGAAGAGTAACTCAGTCTCAAACGAATCTGTGGGAAGTTGCAGATTTGAAAATTCAATTATCATGCGCACCACCCTTCCAACTGACAATGAAAAAAATGAATCACATTTTGAAGTCTCATACCGCCATGATATTCTGCATTTGGGACCCACAAATGTCAATGAATGCGATCTTCCCATTTCTTGGAATACATGCATTAACGTGTGTTACATCGATTGCTCCGAACAATTCTAGAAAGATAACGAAGAGTTACGTAATTATGATATTTATATGAAAATTGAATGTACATATACCGCTCATCGTGTGAAATATTTGTAGGGGTCTGTTTGAATGTAGGATTTGTTGGTTTTATGACTTATGAAGAAAAAATGACTAGTGCATTCAACCCTACTAAGAAGTATATGCAAATCGTTTGGGATGAGTGTTGAGATTGCTCCATAGCTCCTCGCATTGATTCATTATGCATGATTTTCATGTTGTTCCTCCAACATATCGGTAAATAACGTCTGTGTCATGCAGAACATACTGCTAAATCTCGTTGAGTGACCCGCAAATAACTCTCCACCCCATTTTTCGCCAACATATAAGGATGCTTGCAATAGGAGAGTTTTATGCACGAGTTATAATAAAAGTAAATCAAGCATACTACGACTACAAGTCTCTTTCTACGTCTTTCTCTAATTGCATTCATGTATTTTCGTATCGAGGTGGTTAACACATAAGTATCAATGAACTAGTTACAATCATATAAGGTTTTGAACAAAACCAATATAAATAAATAACTTACAGAAGTAAATAGAAAACATAACGAGGAATGAAAAACTCTCAAGTAAAGTGGCATGTCCAAAGCAACATAAATATCCAAAGCAGCATTAAAAATCATAAACAAATAAAATTGTTTAAAGTAAATAAGCAAATAACAAATATGAAATATCCCACAGGAATCTAATAAAAAAATGTGTCCCTCAAATGTCACCACTCCTATGAAAATAGCGTAAGTCACCCTACGTTCAGCGGTCATCATCATGAAAAACTCTCTCTGAGTCGGATCTTCAAGCAACTTCATAGATAACAAATAGAACGGCTTGTCCTCGTAAATTTTTGGAGTTGTCTTTAGAATTCGCATAACCTTATGGACAGAAGTTGTTTGTGATGGGCTGGGGTAATTGGTGCATGAAGCCACTAACTGTGAGATTTGATTTCTAAGTAAAGAAGCTCCTTTTTTTCAACCCGGGGACGCTTTTATCAGTTCGTGGACTAAATTTCATAGAGGTTCAGGCTGGGGTCTTCATTGGAATAACCTGTTTGATCAGTTCCCAAATTTTCGGGGATGCACCAAACCCCGCCTCACTGGGGTCAGATGTATTATTGTCTGTTGCAATGATCCCTCAAAACATACAATCCAACTTGTTCTCCAACTTAGGATCAATTCCACTGTATTTAAATTTTTTCACAGCATACACCACTTACAAATTCATATAACATTTGGATTTGAAAATAATTTTAAAATTGACCAAAACAAAAGACATTTTAAAAATACTCACATTCAGTCTCTCTTCCCACCACTCCTCGGAGCATCAATTATTCGTTTTACCGGATACCGGCCCAAGCTCATTCATCCTTGTTTTAATTCCTTCCAGATTTTTCAATCCTTCTTTAGCTGATCCCACTTATTTTTTAACCGCATTTTTGTCTATACTTTCCTTGATTTTTCTAATAATATTTTGTCAGTTTTATTGAAGTAGATTGTCGGCCTATTACCCAGTTCGACCTTCTTGAGTCAAAAGTCACAAAATATTAATTTAGTCTTTTTATCCCACATTACAGATAAACTGACCCTTTTTGTCATAGTCATTATATTATTAGCATGAAAAAAACAAATCAACATAAATAAGAATGTCGCAATATCGCAACCTAAAGAAAAATAGAAAAGTCACAATATCATCACCAATGTCCCACCACAATACTATACCATCTACATATCATCATACTATACCACCTACATATCATCATTGCCACCACCGCCACACACAAACACCTCCACACAACAACACATCAAGCCACCAACACATTCATAACACATCATTGTTGACCTCATTTTTTGTTGAGGTCTAGCTTTTACTCTTTAGTAGCCTAAGGTCTGGCCATAGAACTTTCCTATTTACTATTCCTAAAGAACTAGAAAAAAGACATTCAACATTAGAAATTCTACACTCTTATTTGCTCAAATTGAAGTTCCACATATTGATCTTAACCTCTAGCACTTAGTAGGTGGGGTCAATATGATGGAGCTCAAGGAGAGTCCCCATAGGATGGTCAAACCTTAGGACTAACCCTAGGTGGTCTGGACTTGTTTAGGCTAGCTTACACCCCAAACCCTACGACCACTTGCACTTAATTTGGTCTCCTGACTCTTTTTAGAAAGCTCATATGGATGGACCCAAACCCCTAGCCCTTGGCTAAGAAGGTTAGGACCACATATTGAGCATCCAAAATGAGACCTTATATGACTCGTATTGGTTTGACATGGCTTACTTGCCCATCTTAGCCAAAAATCACCAAATGACCAAAATACTCCTACATCCATAATTTTTGCCAAAATTCCAAAAATTACCCAAATTTTGTCCAAAAGTCATTTCAAATACACAACTACCTAAATTCACCGAACATCACCAAAATCCCAAAATACCCCAAAATTGCCAAAATTAACAAAATTCTCCTCATGACCCAAAATTTTCAAAAATTCTCAAAAATTTTAAAATCATCCCAAATATTCCCAATTTCAATTTTTTAACCATCACATTGACCCAATTTGACTAATTTTATCCAACTTGACTAAAAGCCTCAATTTGCTCTTAAAGACTCAATTTCCCCAAATTAGCCCAAATTAGCCCTAATCTTAGCCAAATTGACCCCAATCTTGTTCAATTTCAATTCCAAACCAAAATTCAATATTCCTAATACCAATTGAAACCAAACACAAGCTCAATTTGACCCAATTGAAAGCACAATTTTACCCAAATAAAAAAGCCTCAATTTTGACTATATATTTAAATCCACCAAATTGGTCTTCTAATTCAATTCAAAACCACTTTGAATCCTTTCTAAATTCTTCATGACATCTCCTTACGCCAAATTCAACATTTAATTGACCCAAATTTTAGCCTAAACTCGCCCCTAATTTTAAAAGCCCAAGACCACTACATCTAATTTCAAAAACCCAAAATTTACCCAAAGCCCACATGATAAATTTCCCCTCATCATCCATTTAATCCAATATCATTCCCTAAATTTCCAATTCATGCCAAAATCATTCCAAATGAAACCTCATGACAAACTCTACAAAAATATTCCATAAATCCAAAAATCCCTTTTCAGAAAAATTGACCAAGCCAAGGGAAGCTATGAAACCATTCCCAAGCCATAGGTAAGCCATGTGAGCCTTATCACATTATCAAACAATTAATGGCAAGAGATCAAGTCACTTTCAAGTCTCCTTAAAAAAGTTTTAACCGTTTTAATGTCACACTTAAACCCATGCTTAGCCCAAATCCTTCGAATGGAGACCTCTCCACACTATTTCAGCTGAGCCACCTGACATTGGTCAACCATGAGGAGTCACCCCAGCCATTTTCATGAGGCTAAACCTAAGCTTGACCCAACCTAGCCCAAATCCCTTTCCACTTGAATTAATCACCACTACCCATTCACAAACCCAATTGGCTTCACATTTGCCCACCACTAACCATCCTCAGTGGGATGGTGACTTGAGCATGGCCGGCAAGCCGCCTAGGCTGCCGCAAAACCAAATCCAAAAGCTTCCCCTTTGCTAAAACCCAAAATTGAACCCAACCAAGTTGGCTCATTCCAATCGAATTGGTCACTTTCTCCTCTCCACCTAAGCAACTTATGACACCCAAAGGCCAACCATGGTGGTCTCTTCTCCCCCCTCTATTTAAACTCACCCTTCACGGCCAAGGGGAGAGAGTTTGAAATCCCTTAGGGAGACTCTGTCAAATTGATCTTAGAGCTTCTTCAAGACCCACTAAGTTCAATCCAACCATCCTCAAGCCCTTAAATCCATTGCTTGAGCTCAATTTTGGAGCTCAAAATCAAGCCCGAAACAGGACATCCCTCTAGACTCCTCCAAACCCAAATTCATTGCACTCACACCATCTCCTTATTGAGAGAATAAGATCCCCCATAGAAGCCTCATCATCAGACTACCCTTGGGTGGACTTTGATCAACACCCCAAATCGGTCTTGGTTGATTTCATACCTAGGCATTTCATCACAGTTCGAGGCTTCATCTAGGAGCTCTTTGGACTCAAGGCAAGCTTTTGGAAGCACCTCATTGAAGTCACACCTCTTGGGCAAAGATATTGAACTATCCCTTTAAACCGAGCTTCATTTAATTCTCCATGCTTATAGACTTGATTTAAGACTTGATCAACCGTATGAATATATTCTCCTAGTCAAGATGAGTCTATAGGAACAAACCACACTTAATTTAGTTAAGTATCGAGAGAGATATTAAGGTTTAAAGTTGGACGATTCTTGGGCTAGAGATTTGGGGACGATGAAAGGATGTCGTCCGTTTCTGCATGTATCAGACGAACGGTCGTGATGGAGTCAGACTAAGGAGTGGAACATGAACTGCGGGCGGAGTCAGCGTTGGTGTTTGGCGGCGCCGAACCATAAGACGCCGCATGGAAAGCTCGGAGATGCCGAGGTTGAGGTGGCACCGCGTCACTTAAGTAGAAAAATAGGGATTTTTCTTATGTATTTAAATGTCAGAACTTCAAAAATGCATATCTTGGTGTAGAAAAATCACAAAAATAAAATAAAAATATACACTTGCTCAATGAACAGAGGAGAACAATGTGAAAATGGTTTCAAGTTTTTTTTATGTATGTATGATTTTTAATTAATTAAATGGTGTTTTCCTTATTTGGATTCTTCATTTGAATAGACATTTCACAATAATATGACTTTTGGGGCTTTGATTCTCTCTGTCATGAGGGACCTTCCCTGATTTTTCCAAGGTCAGGGGAGATCTCTAGACATAGATCTATAATTTTTAAGTTAATGATCTCTATTTTGGTAAATAATTATAAAAATTAACATACTCATCAAAAAAATACAAAACTTGTTTTGGTAAGTTCACTGTGGTCAGAGGACCCTCGAAAAAATATAAACTTGATTTAATTCGTTAAAAATAACACTAATTGTCACTAACCCCTAAAAATGAAATAAAATTAATTAAGATTAATTATAAATGTAAATAACATAAAAATAATCTCTACTATGATTTAATGACAGAGGAGCTCACCATAAAAAATTCAAGTCAATTGGAGTTAATTTGATCACTCAAATGAATTAATTAAGTGAAATTACATTTTTTACTTTAAAATAATTATAATAATTAAAATATAATTAAAAAAATCACCAAATTGATTTTGGGAACTCCTTATGACCACAGAAATCTAAGAAAAATAAAATTAGAATTAAAACAAATACTTTATTTTTGAGCTATTTTTTAGCATTTAAATAATTAAAAAATTAATTAAAAATCATAAAAATTGCAAAATTGTAAAAACACACTAAAATATCATATTTGACTTGCTGATCACTTGAAACTAATTAAAATATTTTTTCTAATTTTCTAAGTCAAAATGTTGTTTTTAAAGGCTTAAAATGAATTTTCTTTAATTTTTCACTAAAATAATTCTAATAATTAAAATATAAATCACAAAAATATGAAATTTGTTTCTTTAGGTTCCTTGAACTCGTGGAGATTTAAGAAAAATATAAAATTTAATTTTCTACTTAAATAATATTTTATATTTAATTAATACACAAAACAAACAAATAATTTTAATAAATAAATTAAACCTCTAAAAATCATGAGAATTAGTCTATTTGGTCATCTAACCTAGGTGAATCTCCAATAATTTTCTTAAGAACAGAGGTTTTGTTTTGGTTGAGTTATTAAATTTTCATTAAAAATCCTTATTTTTGCATTAGAATTATAAAATTAAACAAATTTAGAAAAATCACATTTTTTCCTCTTATGTTTTAATTAACCCATGAGTGGGGTAACATAAAATCTTCAAGTTATTTGAGTTTTATTTAATGAATTATGGGGTGTTAAGCCCTTAGGGGCAAAAGGATAATTTTGGAATTTAAGCCTTAATTAAATTCTAGAATTAATCAAAGGATAAATAAGTAATAAATAATTTTAAATAATATGTCTTGATGATCGAAACATAAAAGGGATAAGTGGTAGCAACCAATCTCACTTTGGTCTTACAAAGGGTAAATGTGTAATTTTTTTTAATTAACGAAATTCGGAAGAATATTTAAAGAGGAGAATATTAAGGTGAGGGGTTTGATTTTGGAAAATTATGACTCACTAATTTTAAACCCCAATTAATTGTGTATGATTCTTGATAATGATTAAGAATATAAACATTTAAAGTTTTTTTCTTAAAACTGTAAATCTACCAATTAAGCTCTAAAGCTTTAGTAGTGAACTAGGCTTGATCAAATTTTGTTTAATAAAGTTTAGAAAATAATCTATAATTAAGTTAAAACCTTTTACAACAGTACAAGCCCGTTCTTCAAAATCAAACTAGCTAAGCTTCTTAATTAAGTCAATTTGGTCTATTTGGTCCTCTAACCCAGGTGAACCTCCAATAATTTTCTTAAGAACAGAGATTTTGTTTTGGTTGAGTTATTAAATTTTCATTAAAAATCCTTATTTTTGCATTAAAATTATAAAATTAAACAAATTCAGAAAAATCACATTTTTTCCTCTTATGTTTTAATTAACTCATGAGTGGGGTAACATAAAATCTCCAAGTTATTTGAGTTTTATTTAATGATTTATGGGGTGTTAAGCCCTTAGGGGCAAAATGATAATTTTGGAATTTAAGCCTTAATTAAATTCTAGAATTAATCAAATGGTAAATAAGTAATAAATAATTTTAAATAATATGTCTTGATGATCAAAACATAAAAGGGATAAGTGGTAGCAACCAATCTCATTTTGGTCTTACAAAGGGTAAATGTGTAGTTTTTTTTAATTAACGAAATTCGGAAGAATATTTAAAGAGGGGAATATTAAGGTGAGGGGTTTGATTTTGGAAAATTATGACTCACTAATTTTAAACCTCAATTAATTGTGTATGATTCTTGATAATGATTAAGAATATAAACATTTAAAGTCTTTTTCTTAAAACTGCAAATCTACCAATTAAGTTCTAAGGATTTAGTAGTGAACTAGGCTTGATCAAATTTTGTCTAATAAAGTTTAGAAAATAATCTATAATTAAGTTAAAACTTTTACAACACTACAAGCCCGTTCTTCAAAAATCAAACTAGTTAAGCTTCTTAATTAAGTCAATTTGCCCCCTAAAGACTTTCACCCACATAATTTATAAATAAAATATCAAATGATAATTACCTCATCTTTAGGGTTGGCTAGAACATCAATTCATATGATAAAGATGAGTTATTAAGCAACATAATGAGTTTGAAAAACTCGGGACTTTTCAAGGGATTGTGAGACGTTCGGAGCACGGTCCCTCAACCTTTCTCATACTCTTTTGGATATCTTGAAGCATGATTAAACCCATTATGTCTTGCTTGAGAAATTATCTATACATTTAAAAGAATATGACCAACCAAGTTATGACATAGAATTCGGTAGGCCTGTGACGAACCTATCTATAGGCTTTACTTTCCTGCAAATTATAAATGTTTACTGCAATATATACTAAAATTTCAGGTGGAGGAATGAGAATACTTGACAAGTATGCTTTTATAATTTACAGTATCTTCTTTTTCTGCACTTTCTTTACTATATTTTTCGTGCTTATAAACTTGCATGTTAAATAATAATGTCATCCTGCATGTCAAAACTGAAACTTTTAAGATAGCCACAAAACTGAAACTGAAATCAAAACTAAAATGAAACAAGATAAAATTCACCGTCACAACATTTAAAATATAAGACAACTCAAAATTTAATCACAAATAAAACAAAACAAAAAGTGCAACTAATTAAAACGTTTCTATTGAATGATCGGGAATCCCTCAGAAGAGGTAACCCACGGTTGCTAACGAGATTTCTCATGATCTAAATGAAAGTATGGAACTCATTAAGTTGAGTTTAGTAAATTCAATTGGATTAAGTGAATCCGAAAGAAAATAGTGGTGCCGGAACGAGGGAACTGTGAGATCCTAACCGGTGTCGCTCTAATCAACTTTAACATTCCCCATAATATCTAAATAATTATAATCTTAGGGAACACTTGATTTGACATTATAACTTGACATATTAGAAAACTTAAACTCGTCACGACGATGAGTTTGGAGCTAGCATTATGGGCAGCACGATTATCTTCAACAGCAAAACACAAGCTAAATCAGTCCTTAAAATTAACAATTCATAGGATTTCGGGGTTGTTTGCTTGTGCAACATAAATTCTCAACTTTTCTTTAGGCTTTTATATAGTTCTGTTATACAATATAAGCCCTAACTCATTTTAGGATTCCGAGGTTATCGTTCATCAGGACCTAAATCCTCACATTTTTCAGACTATTTGTGTGAACGTTTCACACGAATGTAAATCCTAATTGATAAAATTGGCAGGATGAAACACTTAAATATTTCTCCTATAAATTGAAGCAAAACAGTAGAATAGCTTGGGAAGTCACCGAGGTTCTCCTCAGGATCTATGGCGTTCTCTAGTTCTTCTTCCTTTGGATTCAAAAATAAAATATTTCAAATTTGAGTTATTTCCCTTTCACACCTCTTTGTCTGATCTCTTTGAAAAGTCATATCTCTTTGAAATTCTTGAAGACAATATCCCCTGATTTTTATCAAAAGTTTTCTTAGGTGATCTCGGTAATCTAAGATGTAATTAACTATAGGGGTTTGCCCTTATAGGAAGTTTTTCTGAACCCAACTTAATATAAACCTTATTTAATTTTTCATATTAAATAGAGGAACTTGTCGGCTTATAATAAAATGGTTTCGCAGATCAAATAGATGTCATATATTTCTTAGTTTATTTGATCGAGTCTCACTCTCAAGTCATGTGTTTATCTTTCAGGATAAATACATAGATTGAGGTGTACTGCTCTTTCATTTGAACTATGAAAGATATGAGATCAGTTTGATTTCATATTTTTATAAACTTATATATATATAAATTAAATGCCCCTCCGAAGCGGGCGACTGAATTTCGATTCCGGTAACTGACAGCTTCCATAGGACGACCCCCCCTAAAATTGTGTCGACAACTATCACCACCTCCACACAAACACACACCAACCACCACCTCAACACATCCACCAATACATCCTATAACACAAACACAACCACACACCAACCAACACATTCGCAACACCACCATCTCCACACATGCACCATCATATTCTCTAACACAAACACAATCACACACTAATCACCACCTCCACACATCCAATAACACATCATTTAATACAAACACAACCACACACCAACCATCACCTCCACAACACCACCGCCTCTACACCAAAACCAATGTACACCACCACCTCCACACCAAAACCAACGTACACCACCAACTCCACATCCACAACCATGTTATCAACAAATCAAACGACGTCTTTTAGCCATTTTTCAAATTCTTCGCCAATCATCAAAGGTAAAGACAAAACCCCGCCCCATATTTTTTATTTGATGCAATTCCATATAGGGCATCCAAAACATTGCAATCAACAAATCAACACCCCATTTCAGTCATTTTTCAAATTCTCTTTCAAACATCAAAGGTAAAGATAAAGTCATCCCAATTTTATCATTTGATACAATCACATATAGAGCACCCGAAACATTGCTATCAACAAATCAAACACCCTCTTTAAGCCATTTCTCAAATTCTCACTCAAACATCAAAGGTATAAATAAAAACCCTCGTCCCATATTTTTCATTTGAGACTACTACATATAAGGGCACCCGAAACATTGTTATAAAAAAATCAAACATTCCTTTCAGTCATTTTGCAAATTCACAATCAAACATCAAATATAAAGATAAAACCTCATTCCATATCACATAAAGACACAAAATCACAAAATCCAAATTCCAAATCATAAAGAGAAATCCACAAATTGCAAAATCCAAATTCTCACTTTAAACAACAAATGAGAAAGCCAAAAATCTCAAAGAAAAAGTCATTCCATCGAAAAAAAATAGGTGATACCGTAGGAGGATGGAGAGCACAGTAAACAGACAGAGTTAGAGATCAGAGGGAAGAGGGAAAGGAGCGATGCAACTCATTGTCACTAGAGGTTAGAGGGAAGAGGGAAAGAAGAAAGGCAACCCGTTGTCGTTGAAGCGTGGTGCGAGAGAGAAGCGATCAAGAAAGGTGTGACCTAGGGTAGAAGAAACACGAGAGAGAAGGCAGCAGTGAGAGGGGAGCACCGAGAGGGGCATAGAGTAATAGGTTCGCGAAGAAATGCAGACCGCAGGGTCGAACCAGCGACATGCTTTTAACATACCTTTTAAGCACCTCTACCGTGTCGCGATTGCCAAACGCCTATCCATCATTTTTAGAATGCACTGCACCAAATAAATCGCCCCAAATATGCTGTAAGACAAAAGAACTCGATTAATCTGCTAAGTGGGATAAGAAAGTCAATTAAATATTTTGCGACATCTGTCTTAAAGAGGTGAAACTGAGAAATAGACCCACAACCTATTTTATCAATGAGGGCTGACAAAATATTATGAAAATGTTCAACGAAACTAAGAGAAGGTAATATGATATGATGCAATTGAAAAACAAGTGAGATCAATTAAAAAAAGACTAAAAATTTTGGAAGGAATTGAAACAAGGATCTATGGGTTTTGGCTGAGATTCAAAAAGCGAAAAATTGATGCTTCAGAAGAATGGTGGGTGTGGAGGTGAAAATAAATCAAGCTTACATATTATGATTTTTTTTCCTAAAATATATCAACATATCTGTGTCACTTTATGTTGTCGATAGTGCGAGCCACAAAAAAATTCAAATTCAGTGGTATTGACCCTAAGCTGGAAGAGAAATTGAACTGTATGTTTGGTGGGGTCATGACAACGGGGAACAATGTATAAACCCTCAGTGATCGAGGGTTTGAAGGCATAACTGAGAACTTGGATATCGAATAAACAATTGACTCCAACGAAGACCCTTAGCCCAAACCAAAATAAAGTAGAATCCATTAGTAGGACAAAGCGTCTAAGGGTCAAGAAAAAGATAAAAAAAAGGGTTGCTTTCATTATAAGCCAACTTTCACAACTGGTGGTCTCATGCACCAATGACCCTGAGACATCACAAACAACTTCCATGCAACAAGTTATGTGAATTCTAAAGGCAACTTCAGAAACTTATGAGGACATATTAAATTAGTTCTCTATGAAGTTGTTGGAGAACCCAACCCGTAAAGAGTTTTTAAGAATGACCCTTGACCGTAAGATCAATTGTTTACGTTATTTTTACGGCAACATTGACGCTTGAATTTATTTATTTGTCTTTGAACTATTTGTATTTGTTTTCCATTAAGTTAATTTGGATATTTATTCTTTTTCTTTGGAACACTCTTAATGATGCATTGGATGTCCGTTTTTTCATGGTACACTTTATTATTTGCTTTTCCAAGTTCATTTCTAATTGTTGATTGGCTATAGAATGTTGTTATACTACCTAATTCAGTGATTCTTATGTGTTACCTGAATAAAACACTTTTCTAACATGGATTCACAAAAAGAAAGACGTAGAAGGAGAATTATAGCAGGGGTATGCTTGATGTATCAGTACTACAACCCATACTTAGATCGATCTCTTTACGTAACATCTTCTTATATTAGAGATAAATGTGCTAGAGAGTTGCTTGAAAACACCAAACAAGCTTCAAAAATATGTTTCGTATGGCATAGCCCATAGTTATCGATCTCTTAAATGAATTACGCAGAAATAATAAGCTTCATAGCTCCTCTAGTATAACTTCCAGAGATGTGTTATCAGTAATCATCTATATTTTATCACACAATGAATCTATGAGAGATGTGATGGAGCGATTTTAGTACTCATCGGAGACAATCATCAAATAATTTTTAGTTGGGTTGAATGCACTTGTTAGTTTGTCATGAGAAAATATCAAGTCAGAAGACCCAATATTTGAGAGAACTCCCATAGATAATGCACATGACCCGCGGTAAGTCATATTTTAAGGTTTTTTTTTTTCATTATGATCAAAAGTCAAATTGAATATGGTAATTTACAAAACCTTCTTTAACTTGTTAGAAATGTATTGGAGGAATCAATGTAAAACATGTGAATGAATGTGTATTAAATAATGAAAAGGTCGTATTTATTGAGCAATGTTGATCACTAACACAAAATGTAATTGTTGTATGTGATTTCAACATATATTTTACTTTTATTATGTTAGTTGAGAAGGCAGTGCTCATGACAGTCGTTTATTCAAATTTACTACAAGAACTCGGAAGCACGGCTTCCCTCACTAACCCCCAGGTTTGCTCAACCCTTAACCTTATTTAGATATCTTTCAGTGCATTGCTAATTATTATAATTGTAACAAATAAATATTATTTGATCGACGTTGGATATTCCTTACAAACGGAGTATATTTCATTTCCGGATATCAAATATCACAATCCTGACTTTAAAAGAGTCAGTAATGTTGCTCGAGGCGGGAAAAAATAATTAACAAGAGACACTCGTCCTTACGGGATGCCATTGAAATAACATTTGGAGTGTGAAAGAAATTTGTTTTCTAAGCAAGTGCATGGTGGACACAATAACTCTCCACAATTATATTCAGCAGCATCTTTCACGCAGTAACATTGATTTCAGCAGAGCCGATGAAGATCATTTACATATCCCAACTGAAACATTTGAATATTGTGTAGGACATTCTTTATCACAAACAGAAGTTGAATTACCTGAGAGTTGCACCCGGGGTGGTGAAGGTGATGAGGAAATGATAGAGTTGAGAAAACAAATTACAGACGCCATCGTTAACTGCTGAATGAAATGATTTTTCGTTTGATATTTTTCTTTTTGTTGCTTTATTTGCAATGGGTGGTGAAAACTTTTATCGTTTGATAAATCAATGTTTTGTCCAATAATTTATATTTTAAATCTCAATTTTATTTATCGCTCTTTTGCAAGTATTATCCCCCACTCGGATGGCAGAACAGGCAGCCGTGGATATAATATGCTATATAAATATTTATTGCATGTTTATTTTTTATCTTTTGAAGGTTAATGATGAGACATTAAACCTTAACGATTTTTCTGAATGGCAAACATGTCGTTATTGGTTCTCGTCACATCTAAAAATCCAATAAAAGCAACCAAGTTCCTTCTTTTTTCAGTGCTATGGTTTTTTTAGGCTCTTATGAATGGTGTTTTTTGTTGATGTGCATATGTGACACATGCGGGCTCAACATGAAGACAACCAAGAATCTTTTTTTTATAAGATCTGCTTGCCTTTTTGTAGTGACAGATTCGTTCTTTATGCTATGTTTTCTAAGAACTCGGAGTTTAATAAAACTTGCATTGGATAACTATAATATTTTCTTTCGCTAATAATGCATCTAAGGATTTCTGCTTTGTTGTTTTAAACCTTCAGAAAAAATGAGCTCGAGGTCTTTCGGTAATTCCAGAGCATTGTACTGCGACTGTGGGCTACCATGCTCTTTGTTTACTTCGCGACAGCCACATAATTACGGGAGACAGTTTTACAGATATCCGAGAAGAAGATAGGAAAGTTTTAACTTCTTTATTTGGGCATATGCGTTGGAGGAATCAACAGTTGATAATGATCGGGCGTAGTGAGTTTCCCTGGAGGACGGCTTATCTCATGTCATAAGCAATGTGCATTTTAAAAACAATGTTATCATATTGTTAATTATTATTTTAATAATATTTATTTTAATTTTGATTATCGTGTTACGGTTTTGTGAGGTGTATGTTTCTATGTTGTAACGTTTAAACTATAATTGTTTTTAATTATTAAATGTGTTAGTATGAACAATTATGTTATAAACAACACTATAGTACATTGACAGAAATGTCATTTCTTCAGAAACAGCTGCAGCATAGCTGTTTCAAAACTGCAAAAAACAGACTCTCAGCTTCTCCGCAGTAACTACTGCGCAATAGCTTTTTAATAAGTTGTAGCTACTCCAAACAGACCTTGAGACTATTTATATAATACAAAATTATTAATCAACAACATTAATTTATAACTAATTAACTATATTAATTAACCTAAATACAAAAACTAATCATCTCATTCTCAATATCTTATCAAGTCCTTTCTTTCAGTTTCTCTATATCATAGTATCTAACACTACTGTAATTTCTGCAGGTTAGAGACCTTCATATTGCAAAAAGGGCAGAAGATATTGGTTTTTATGCAGGGTTTGTGGGTAAGTATTCACAAATTTCATTGCCATTGTAGTTTTTATCTGCAAGAAATTTTCATTATTCGAATTTCAACGAATCTCTCAACATCCTTAACATATATCCTAAATGAAGGCGCTGCATTTATGTTTGGGAGAACTCTAACTTCTGTCTTCTGGGGAGTTGTAGCTGATCGCCATGGGAGAAAACCAGTCATCATGATTAGCATTGTTTCCACGTAAGAAAGAAATCCTTTATATGGATCTATATTCTCTTATATAAATGTGAAACCTTTAAGGCTAATTAAATAATGCAAGCCATATCGTCAAAATATAGGATTATATTCAATACCCTGTTTGGCCTCAGCACGACATTTTGGATGGCAGTTGCAACGAGAGGACTCCTTGGATTTTTTTCCGGTTTGCTTGGTCCGATAAAGGTATGTGCTGAAAGAAATAGAGTTGATTACATACAGGTTTCATTGATTTTTGTTATTCACTGTTATAAAATAGATTCAATGAACCGCAAAAGAGGCAAAGCAAGTAAAACATTCATTTGTGTAGAAATCCTAGACAGAAAATCACGGCAAAGGATAAGAATTTAGGGTTGTCTGGTCGGCTACAAAAGGAGTGTGCTGCATTCTTTTTACAAGGGTTTTGGAAATCCCGGCCTTTAGTAGAAAAAAAAATCCACATCAGATGTATAATTGAAATGCATTTGAAATTCATTCTTCAAGTCATTTTAAGTGTATTTGGAATTCACTAGATTAAGGCAAATTTCAAATACACAATTTCATGCACAGTGTTGGTTGCCGCCACCTGCTCACCTGCTCCCACTGGCCATTAGCCTATTCATTGTCAACCTCATATTTCATATTATTTTTGTTTACTTCAAACCAAACCAAAAAAATATAAAATCCTGCTTCTATTTTGCACTAAACCAAACAACTCCCAAGTACTCCAAATATAGTACATTACTTTTACACTATATAATTTTTTCGGCAAACCAAATTGTCTCTAAGAGTATAACTTTAATTGAACCATTTGTCTCATCGTGAACTTTTCGATCCAAGCCTAATGGAATTTAGGTCATCAATTCTAACGTTCATTTTATAGAGTTTATGTTTGGCTTGTATCTAGGCCTATGCTTCTGAAGTTTGCCGAAAAGAGCATCAAGCCCTTGGATTATCTCTGGTATTAAGAAGCTCAAATCCCACTCTATTCATGAGTTATATTTTTCTAATACAATAATGTATAATTACATGTCTCATTCCCCAGGTCAGTACATCACGAGGTATAGGTTTAATAGTTGGTCCAGCTATTGGTGGTCTTCTTGCACAGGTGAACTGTATATATTTGGGTTTTTTTTTTTCTTTTTGCAAATGGTTAACATTGTTAGATATGTAAATAAATATGAGTTGAGTGATATGTAAGTAAATCTTCCATAAACAAATCAAGCGAGTTTGGAATACACCGGAAATGAACCATAAGATGAGTTTAAGATTCCTACAAATTTTACTCTAAATTCCAAATTCTTCAACCCCTGCATTGCAAATGCAATACACCTATTTTACATTCAACCAACTGAAGTGATTTAGATTATCAAGGATTTGATTTAAACCTGTTTGCACAACTCTGATTGCGACCAAACTCATTAGGTTTCCATTCAAGTGCAAAAAAAATCCTTGAAAATTCCATCATATATAACTAACAATAAAAGAAGTTAAATTGTCAAAGACGGCACAATAAACAACCATATTATAACCTTCATAAGCCGTTGCAGCCTCATCCAAACTATTTGATTTGCAAAAATATAGAATTTTAGTAGCCTAAAGTACGTAAGAAAAGTAGAAGAGTAGTTTGATACCTATTGGCATTGATATATTTGAACTCCTCATATCTTCTTAATCATAATTTTTTTTTCAGCCAGCAGAGAAATACCCAAATATTTTTTCGGAGAAATCCCTCTTTGGGAGGTCAGAACATTTTATGACATCCATAATTAGTTTAGCTTCTTGTTATTATGCTAAACTTAATACTGCAATTATTTGTAGGTTCCCATACTTCTTACCTTGCCTATGCATATCAATCATTGCAGTTTTGGCATTCATTGCTTGTTTTTGGCTTCCAGTAAGTTAATACTTTTTCTTTTTCTATTTCATTTTAATTTTAGTTTGGTGGAATTTTTTCTACTATAATTCTTTCAATAATGCAACAAATGTTGTAAATACAAGCCATGAACTTTGTTTATAGAAATAAGATTATGAAGATAAGACAATTTGAAATAAACTCTAATCATATTCAAATTTTAATCTGAATCTAACATATAATTCAAATTTAAAACTAAAATTATTTAAAAGTATAATGCATTCTAATTTAAAAATTATTTGAATCTAATAATATTTGATATCCTACAAAAATGAAATAAATTTTAAAATAATCTAAATTAAGTTTTTTGAGCAGTATCAAAAGCATTCCAGGTGAGTGCTTGAACACAGATCCTTTATTTTTCTTTTGTATTAGAGATACAAACTTTTCAACAATGCTTTTAAATGTATAAATTGATTCTTAATTTGATTGATGAATTTTAGGAAACTTTGCATTTTCATGGTGAAGACGAGCTAAATGATGGAACAGCTGATGAACTGGAAGCAATCGAAAAATGCCATCTGATTAACAATGCTGAAGAAACTGAAAGGTCGCCATCAGCTCCTAAGAAGAGCCTATTGAAGAATTGGCCCTTAATGTCTGCAATCACCATATATTGCATTTTTTCTTTTAATGATACGGCTTATTCTGAGGTAATACTCTGATGCTCTGTACCGATTTTATCATTTATAAGAAAGAAATGAAGATTATACTTTAGTCTTTCTAATTACTGCTTAAAGCTTTTCTCTTCCTCTAATTGCATGTTTTAAAACTTTATTAACTAAATTTAATCTCTATTTTTAATATTATTAGCATTTTTATTAGATATTCTCCCTTTGGGCTGAAAGCAGTGTAAAGTACGGAGGTTTGAGCTTTTCATCACAAGATGTGGGTGAGGTCCTTGCACTTACAGGTAATAAATAGAATCATTGATGAATGGTAGTGATTTCAGTTTGCAGATATTAAAATTTTTTAATTAAAAAAAAAACTGGGAGTTTGGTTTGCTTTTCACTTGAGTTATTTGTTCAAGTGAAAGCTTAGAGGTAATTTTATCAGTAGCAATTAAATCTTTCATGGATTGTTATTATTAGGATTGACATTTGATGGTTTCAAAGGAAGTTAGTTTGTAGACGACTGATTATAGGGATATGTAAACTTATAGATAGTTGAAAAGCCTTTTGATGTGGCTTCGATTATCGGCTAAAATAATATCCTTGAAAATCAAAATTTGGATTTTGGATATTGTAACTAAACTAAATTGATTTTTGTACCCATCTTATTTTCTAGTTTAGAGTATGATGGGTTTATAAATAATTTTTTTGAGGCATTCAAATTTTGAACTTTTGGTTTGGAATAAAATTTCTATTTTCAATTTCAATATGTTATGTTTAGTTTCTATTGTTGCAATACAAGTGTGATTATGCTATTCTAGAGGAAGCAACTTATGTTAACACGAGGTTTGATTTTCTCTCTAAATTTTCATTCTTTGTTATGTTTCAACTATAAAATTTATGCAAGTTAGGTTCAAGTTATAACACAAACTTGACCAAGGTCTGCGAAGCCATGAGGTATAGGAAGTGGTTGATGGTGAATAGCTTTGAACTAGGTGGGACCAAAAACTCATAACTCTAAACTCACTTGTAGTTTCAAAGGTCCTCTAAGTTCAAATTGTTGAGTTGCCCAAGAGTTGGTACTATTTCGTCCATCGACACAAAGGGTCCGTTAGAAGCCGCAGTGTGGTGGCAGTGCTGCACCGCAGTCTTGTCTGTTTTGGTAAACTGCGTTTTGGCAGGTTTTTCAAAAAACTACCATTGAAATTTGTGTTTTCCTACCACTCGTGGCTAGGTGCGGTGGCAGTTTTCTAGATGTGGTCTGACTTTTAAAAAAAAAATTGTGATAGCCACCGCAACTTTTTGAACATCAGATTATTATTCAACAACTTCACGATTATTTTATAGTAAGCTACAGCTACCACAAACAGACCTTAAGTTGTTCTACTCGGCCAAGAAACTTACAAAATTACCAATTAATGTATAGTATTGTCACAACCTGGCCCGGGGGCATGAAATTTTCAAGAAAGAAATATACGGTCGAACGAAAAAATTAAAATTTTTAATTGTTTATTAATGGATAGTACTATCACGCCCTGGCCTAGTGGATTTATAACATCCTCCTAGGAATGAGGTGGCCCAATTAAGAACGTGCACCATTTATTTCTCAAAGCGCGTTACATTCTAGCTTGAATTTATATTCAATTCACACAGCATTCTCAAATCATATGAATGAGTGTTTAACACGTTGGTCAGAGCACATATAATTTTATTTAAACTCTAAAGATACGAATGCAATTTAAGAAACTTGCATGTTTTTTTTTACAGCTTACATACCTTTCCAAGTAGAATACTTGAGTCAAAGAGCATCTCATGAAGCACATGAAAACTTTAAATTATTGTGATTTAACTATTTTTTGTGAGTATTTTATTATTAAACAACATCAAAATTTTAAATTTGAATTTTCAAACAATTTTTGTGCTTGTACGTTTATTGTGGATTTAGTGGCATGTATGCATATTGGATGTTAATTTGCATTTTAAATTAGATTTTAGGGCTAGATGTCATTTCAGATTTTTTCCTGTTAGTGGGGGCAAGATTCGTCTAGATGTGACTTATGTTATCCAAGTGAGTCCCAAATGCATCTTCCTCTACTTATAAATAGGGGGGATGCTCAATTCATTTTCATTCAATTCTTTGCATGTTCTGAGAGGTTTAGGCGCAAGAAGGTTCCGCTCATTCCTTGTGAATATAACTTTTAAGCCCCCTGTAAGTTCTATGTATATCGTGTTTGTGCCCAATTTTAGTCTTTTAGAATATTTTGCATGATTATTTAAGTACTCATTTTACCTTTAATTTTGCAATTTATAGTTTCATTTAGTTTTACTTTTAATCCAATAAGCCAATTTATATTTCATTCCGTTTGGGAGGATTTTGATAAAATTTTGGCAGCTTTTGAGCACCATTCTCACTTAAACGAATGCATTGAGAGTGTTAAACATTTTCATCATACTTAAAAAAGTATGCATTGACAATAAATGCATAGGTATTCAACACCTGAATAAGAGAAATGCGAGCATAAGATTTTCTCATTGCATTGGAGCAATGCACATGAATATTTAAATTTTGCATATTTTTCTGTTACTTTAAAATAATGTACATGAAAACTTAATTTAACAATTTTCTCTCATGTTGGAACAACACGGGTATTTAATTTCTTGTGTTATACCTTAACTGAGATTGACGACAGTGACGATGCTACAAAGTTGCACAAATTTCAAAAACTTTTTTTTTTCTTTTTCTTTTTTTTCGTCTATTTATTCTCTATATCTGATTGGTTTACTTCTTGCTCTATATTTTCCTTATTCCCTAATTATATATGTGTGTTCATGCAGCGTGCGTGCATGTGTGTGTGTGTGTGTTTAGAGAGAGAAAGAGAGTGATTGTGAGATGACTATCGTCAACCATCTAGGTCATTGCAACAATACTATCGAGGTGATGGCTGGTGGGGTGTCATGAGGAGAGGAGGAAGAACGGAATGGGGAATTTTGCGTGTAAATTCAGTCGGGAAGTAGGGAGTGAAATTCTTTTCTATTTAGAAAAAGAAAATGACAGAGACAGAAGTTAAGCAACGAATATCAATTGATCTTAAATTCTAGTATTGCCTATTTTCATTTAAAGAAAAGTGTTGCATTAATTGGTAACTTATGATATGTGAGACCTAAATTTTTCTTTGTTCGAAAGCACTTTATATATCATAATAATTACATTCGGAAACATTAACCTCAATGGTTATGTATCAAATTGGCATAAGAGATTCAATTAAAGAATATATATATATATTTAATAATGCAATTCAAACACGTCATAATTTTAGAGCACTACAAGTTGATTATCATGAGGTTCAAAATTACATTCCAATATTCCGTTGGGAGTATGGTCTTAAGAAAATTTTCATGGCAGATCAATGATTAGAAGATTTCTTTGAGCATTATCATTTATTTGATTCTACAAAATTTATATTGCATAGAAGCTGATGATGGAGGTGCATTGTCCAAGTATTTCAAATAGAATAAAATCAATATAAGTTGATTCGAAATATAACCTAAGCAAAAATATGTATTAAATGCTGAATATCATGATCGATCGCATAATCAATTTCAAGGTAATAACCAAAAAGATTTTAACATGTTTGAATATTATCTGATGTTACTATGTAATTTTTTTATTTGAATGAGTTATGCAGATTTTGTTTATTGATTGTTTGTTTGCCCCTAGGTCTCGGCCTATTCCTGTTTCAATTGTTCGGATACCCATATTTGAATAAAGCTCTTGGCCCTGTAACTTCTTCCCGTGTGGCAGCAGTAAGCATAAAATGGGTTTCTCTTCTATACCTGCTACGAGAGTTAATGTGAACTGTGGAATCCTTATATTTAAAATCTGACATGCAGATTATAAGCTTACCTGTGCTTGCTTGCTATCCGTTCATGTCTAATTTATCAGGATTTGTTCTCAAGTTACTTCTAACTTGTGCATCCTTCGTGAAGAACGTTCTGTCAGTGAGTTCAACTTCAGCCTAAAATTTTCCTTTTTCTATATATGTGGCTAAATATATTTGTTAATTGTTGTTGGCCAGTCATGAATATATGTTACTTTCTACTAGATACAGTCTTTTGTTAACTTCATGAGATATTTCTTAGTCTTAATGGACATGGTAGATTTATGTGCTTTGGATGTTTTTTATTGAGTAAAGTTTCAAAATAGTCACCTTACTATTTACCTGAGATTATTTTAATATGAGCTGAAATAATCTATAAAAATGCCAATTTAATCTCCAGACTTCTTTAATATAAGCTGAAATAGTCCACGGTTAAAATAATCCATAGGGAGGTGTAACAATAACTCACAATTACTAGACTAAGGACAGGGGAATACTTGTAATTCTATGAAAGTTGTTAAAGAATTAGAAAGCTTCCATAGATGAATCGAGTCCACTTCTGCAAGGCTCATTAGTTATAAATAATGAGGAACACTTGTAGGGAAGGCGGAAGAAAAAAAAATCAGGTTGTTAGAGAAAGAAGAGTATAGCTTGTAGAGAGCGAGGAGAAAATCTTGGAGAACTCGTATCAAAGCAAGATGAGAGCTCATTTCTCAACATAAAACTCTTGTAATTCTTTTTTATTGTCTTAGTGGATTTGATGTTTGATTTCTTTCTCGTGGATGTAGGTCCTATGGACCGAACCACGTAATTCTTGGGTGTTCTTGTTTCTTGTTTCCATATTATCTTTGTTGCAGTTTTCATTTATTTTCCCTATTTTCTTGTCTGTTGCGGTTTCACTCTCCTTTGGTTATCAAGAAGGTGTTCGACATTTATTGTTTCTTCCTATTCGGCAGTCCAATTCTTGGTTTTCTTCAGGTGTTCGGCAATGCAGTTCTTGGTTTTCTTGAAGTGTCAAGCGGCCCTATTTTTCTTCAACAATTGGGGCCGTCTATGAGAAAACTAGTCACGACAATGAGAACCGCCAAATTCGATCTCGAGAAATTCACCAGAAAGAATGATTTTGGTCTGTGGAGAGTCAAGATGAGAGCTTTGTTGATGCAACAAAGTGTTGCAGAAGCTTTGCAAGGGCCGGCGGCATTGCCGACCGAGATGTCTGAGAAAGAGAAAAACGACATCCTAGACAGGACTCACAGCTTGACAATCTTGAGCTTGGGTAACAAAGTTCTGAGGGAAGTGTCGAGGGAAACAACGGCTCAAGCACTTTGGGCAAAACTCGAATTATTCTATATGACGAAATCTTTGGCTAATAGGCTTTTCTTGAAGCAACTCCTGTGCTCTTTCAAGATGCATGAAGATAAATCCGTCTCAAAGCAAATTGATGAGTTCAACAAGATTATTGATGATTTTGAAAATATCGATGTCAAGATGGATGATAAAGACAATGCACTGTTGTTGTTAAACTCCATTCTCAAGAGCTAGGAGCATTTTAAATATGTGATGCTCTATGGAAGAGTGCAAACAATCTCCTTGGAAGATGTTCAGTCGTTGATTAAAGCCAAGAACTTCAAAAGAAACATGACATGAACGAGGAAATCAACGGACAAGTTCTTATAGTGAGAGGAAGATCGGACAAGAAAGATTCAAGAAACGATCAGAACAGATCAAGATCGAGACAAGAAAAGCAGAGCAAAGACTGAGGGGGCTAAGTGGAGAGAATCTCTATTCAAAATTTTGTAATTGAGAGTAAAGGTGAAGAATTGTTACAATAACTCACAATTGGCTAACTAAGGCAATGACAAACTTGTAATTTCATAGAAACTGTTAAAGATTCATAGAAGCTTCTAATTGGTGAATTGGGTCTACTTGGTAGATCTCATTTTGTTATAAATAAATGAGGGAGGTTTGTAGAGAATGGTGGACCAAGGGAAAGCAAATCAATTGGTTAGAGAAAGAAGAGGAGAGACTTCAAGAATTGAGAGGGAGGATCTTGGAGATCTTTTATTGAGGTGATTCGAGAGAGAGAACATGGCAAGATGAGAGCACATTGATCTTGGAGATCTTGTATCAAGGAGATTAGAGAGAGAGAGATCATGACAATATGAGAGCTCATTCCTCAATGTAAAAGCCTTGTAATTCATCTTTATTTCCATAGTGAATTTGATGGTTGATTTCACTCTCGTGGATGTAGGTCCTGAGGACCGAACCACGTAATTCTTGGGTATTATTGCTTCATGTTCGCATATTATCTTTGTTGCAGTTTTTCGGTTCTTTTCCTTGCTTTCTTGTCTGTTGCGGTTTCACTCTCCTTCAGCTGTCAAGGAGTTGTTCGGCATTTATTGTTTCTTCCTATTCGACAATCCAGTTCTTGGTTTTCTTCAGGTGTAAGTCAATACAGTTCTTGGTTTTCTTGATGTGTCAAGCGGTCCTATTTTTCTTCAACAATTGACATTGTCTGTGGAAAACCTAGCCACGATAATGTGAACAGTCAAATTCGACCTCGAGAAATTCACCAGAAAGAATGATGTTGGCCTGTGAAGAGTTAATATGAGAGCTATGGTGGTGCAACAAGGTGTTGCGGAAGTTCTGCAAGGGCGGCATTGCCGACCGAGATGTCCGAGAGAGAAAAACGACATTCTAAACAGGACTCACAACTTGATAATCTGAGCTTGGATGACAAAATTCTGAGAGAAGTGTCAAGAGAAACGACGGCTCAAATACTTTGGGCCAAACTCGAACTACTCTATATGAGAAAATTTTTGGCTAATAGGCTCTTCTTGAAGCAACTCCTGTACTCTTTCAAGATCATGAAGATAAATCTATCTCAGAGAAAATCGATGAGTTCAACAAGATTTTTGATGATCTTGAACATATTGATGTCAAGATGGATAACGAGGACAAGACACTGCTGTTGTTAAACTTCATTCCTAAGAGCTACGAGCATTTCAAAGACGTGATACTCTATGGAAGCGTGCAAACAATCTCTTTAGAAGAGGTTTAATCGCTGATTAAAGCCAAAGAACTTCTAAAGAAACATGACATGAATGAGGAAATCAACGGAAATGGACTTATCACGAGGGGAAGATCAAACAAAAAATATTCAAGAAACGGTCAGAACAGATCAAGATTGAGACAAGGAAAGAAAAGCAAGGGCTAAGAGCCCCTCGAGGCTAGGTGGAGTGAATCTCTATTCAAAATTTTGTAATTGAGAGTCAAGGTGGAGAATTGTTACAATGACTCACAACTGGCTAACTAAGGCAATGACAAACTTGTAATTTTATAGAAGTTGTTAAAGATTCATAGAAACTTCTAATTGATGAAATGGGTCTACTTGGGAGGCCTCATTTTGTTATAAATGAATGAGGGAGATTTGAAGAGAAGTGTGGACCAAGGGAGAGCAAATCAATTGGTTAGAGAAAGAAAAGGAGATGCTTTAAGAATTGAGGGGGAGGATCTTGGAGATCTTATATCAAGGTGATTCGAGAGAGATATCATGGCAAGATGAGAGCTTATTGATCTTGGAGATCTTGTATCGAGGAGATTCGAGAGAGAGATCTGTTGACCTCATTTTTGGGTGAGGTATTTACTGCTTTCCTTAGAGCCTAGGGTCTAGCTTTAGGCTTCCCTTGTTTGACCCTCCTAGAGGACTAGTATGGAACTCACACCCTTTAGAAAATTCGAGCCACCTCGTCACTTTTTCGAGTCTCGTATGGTATTTCGTTGAGTTGATGAGAACCGACACATGAGACTCGAGTCGAGTTCCTACATTAATAGGAGCAGCCCCTAGGGAACCCCTTTGCGACTCGAAAGCTCGATAACACCGCATTTTGCGCACGCATCGCACCACGCATGCTTTTGGCTTAAATCGACTCGACAGTCAGTGAACTCGTCTAGACGACCTCGGATGACAAAACGGATCACACTGATGCGTCCGGGACATCGACTTTAGCTAGGAATGACACCTTTATTGTTATGGTTTCGCGTGCGAGCGATTAGCGCGGATATTGATGCACAATTTTTTATTAGCAGTGCGCGGGCCCGGGCTCAACCCAGGTTCGATTCGGGTTTGAATCAGGCTGGACTCGAGCTGAACATGGGCTAGGCACAAGCTCACCTGAATTTGAAATTCAAATTTCAAAATTCAAACAAATTATTTAAATTTGTCTTAATTAAAAATATTCAGATGTTAATGCTTTCCAATTAAACATTCATGCATATGGAAACCATTTAATTCCCTGCCCAGCTCATGCTTAACGGCTATTTGGAATTCGATGGATAAAGATCCCGCTCAGACTTCGCCTTCTGCGGATTTCATTCGGCTCTCCCGCTCGCCTCACCTGCTCACAGTGCAATCCTGCTTGTTTCCTTTACTCGATCTCGCTCGACAGAAACCCTCGCCTCCCTGCTCTCACTCGACTGAAGACCCCTGCCCGGTCGCTTCCGCTCAGCTCTCCCGAAGGAAGTTCTTGCTTGTATCCCCCGCTTGACAGAAACTCTCGCTTGACTCCTTGTTGCGCCGAAGATCCCCGCTCGACGCCTGCTCCTTTCGATCCCACTCCTCTGCGGCTCGATCGCAGCTCCTGATCAAAGCTCCTGCTCGCTTCTCCTCTCTGCGACGGAGACTCGTGCTCGACCGAACTCCCATTGCCTCACGTCGAAGCTCTAGTCTCTCGCCTGTTCCCCCTCTGAAGCCCTTGCCTACTTCCCTCTCGCACACGACGCAACAGTGGTTCGCCTGCTTACCGCTTGACACCCTTGCCTCTACTCACTTGGGTTTGCGTTGTCAGTAAAATTCTAAGATCCTTGCTGAATGGATTTATATTTTTGGCTATTATCATGATAATTATGCTGCTTTTCTGCACCTCAGTTAAAAGATCATCTTTAGATCACCTTTAGGCCAAGCCGTCTTACCCTCAAAAATGAAATTGGACAACAGAATTTATCGTCTTCTAGGATGAGTATTTTATGGTACCGTGTTTCATGGTAGTAATAATATGCATATGCATTCTGGCAGTCGACTTCAAAAAAATTTTTTAGACGCTGGACCAAAACTGAGGCATATGGCACTAGTTTGACAGGTCTTGGTGTTGGGTCGTTTGTGGTGGCAAATTCTTTAATATCAAAACAGGCTAGAGAAATTGGAAAGTAGCTCTTCAGTCCGTATGTCCACTAGTATTGCTTGGTGCAGGTTGTCTTATTTTCACATCTGGTGTTGAATATCAGGTCCATGTGGGAAAATTTGGTGTTCATTAAAATTTCTTTTTCATCCTAATAGTTGTATCTCTATTAATTTCCATAAGTCACATCCATCCAAATATTGTGGAGTATTTGGCATGGGGTTATTCTCATAGCTTATCTGTTGAGCCTGAAATATGGGTTGGGTAAATTTCTTTTTGCTGCCCAGCCAAAGTGTTTCAAATATCTTTAGCCAAAA
>NEWO01000865.1:34465-64125 GCA_003013225.1 Phalaenopsis aphrodite
GTTAGACATGTCAATTGGCCCAAATAATTTTTGCATTTGGTGTAGATGATCATAAAGAACAACTTTGGTGAAGGATGGAAGTGGTTTTGAATCCAATTGAAGGGTCAATTTTAAGGAATTTTGAACTTTTATCAATTTGGTCACGTTGCGCTAGGCTTGGGTTTAGCTTGGGTTAGCCTTGGGATAAGTCCAAATTGATTCTTGTAAATGGTCAATAGGGACCTCATGAAGAGTTTCAAACATGAATTGGATGCCAATTTAGAGGTTAAGGTAATCAATTGGGTGAAATTTAGGGACTTAGCCAATTTGGGGCTAAATTTAGGAATTTAAGATTTATGCCAAAATCAAATGGATTTGAGGCTTCACCAATGCCAATTGATGGTTGCTTTTGATGTATATGAATGTTATAAAAATTTTACAACATTAATTGAGGCCAATTGACTAGGCTATGGGTTCAATTTGGTGAGATTAGGTCATATGGTCAAAATTGGGGTTTTGACCTAAATCAAAATTAGGCTCAAATCATGGACCAATTGAGGTTGGATTTGGTTTAGTTTGGTCATATAAAAAGTGAATTTGAGTTTAGGATTGGAATTGGGGTCAATTAAGATCAAATTGATGGACATTTGATATGGATTTGGGGAAATTTGGGTCTTTAAAGGGAAATCTGGGAATTTTGGTTAAAGATGGTCAAATTGGCCAAATTGGGTCAGGTGGTAATTGAGATAAATGAAATTGGGAATATTTGGGATTTATTGGTATTTTCTGGGAATTTTTGGAATTTTGAGCCCAAGAGGGGTATTTTGGTAATTAGGGGGTGTTTTAGGGGTAAAAGGCCAAGATGGGTATTTTGGTAGAGTTGAGGTACCAATCATCACCAATAAGCCATGGAACAAAGGAAACCCCATTTTGGGTCCTCTACATAGTGGTCTTAGCCAAACCATAGCCCCAGGGCTAGTAGGTTTAGGGGACCGTCTACATGAGTATCCCAAAAGATCAAGGGATCTATGCTAGAAATTTGAGTTCAGGGTTGTGAGTGATTGTGGGGGTAGATAAGTGTAGTGAGTGTCTTAGCTCCAGACCAACACCTAGGGTCAACCCTAAGGTCCAGCAATCCTAAGGGTGACTCATCCTGAGTTTCCCCTACTAAGTGTTTAGAGGTTAGGACCAATATGTGGAACTTCAGGTTGAGTAAAGAAGAGGGTAGAATTTCTAATGGTGAGGGTTCCATGTCTAGTTTTCTAGGAATAGTCAACAGGAAAAGTCCTATGGCTAGACCCTAGGCTACTAAAGAGGAAAAACTAAACCTCAACAAAAAATGAGGTCAACAACGGGCTAGGCAGGGAATGTACTAGCTCTCACTCTAGAGTTTCATCTTATCCCTCCACTTGGAGGCTAACATCTCATATCAAAACTTAAAACAATAGTCTAAATTAGGGGGCTTTAGCCTGTCACTCTAAAGTCCTCTAATTCTACACCCATTAAAGATTATTTCCTTATTTATTTGCACTTGACCATATGGACTACATTCTCATCCATACAATCTCATGTGATTCTACCACAGTTGATTGAGACAACAGCATCACAGATCTTACATGTTCTCACAATAGATTTTAACATGCAAGTTGATCAAGTTTACATATAAATGAAAAACAAAGTAAAAACATCACAATATATTCTCACTCTGCTCAATATTATATCCTACACATGCATACTAATTCATTATAAGAGGGAAGAGTAAGGAAAACTACTCACTACACATGGAGAAACAACAAGAACTTTTCATTGAACAAGACTTTAAAATCATGCAAATAAAGTACTAGAATCAAATCAAAATACAATGAAAATACTTATCTTTGATGGAAATCAAATTCTTCTTGTATAGCAAAAGCAATATCTTTACAATCCTCTCCAAGAACAAAATGAAAAGAAAAGAAAAAAATTCTCACACTCTCTCTTTCTCTCTCATCCTGTCAGCCCTTTTGGGGCTCTCTCCCAAGCCTTCTTCTCCTCTTCCAATGAGTTCAAGATTTTAAGAGTCCCTTGAAAAACATTTCCAAGCCTTATTTTTAATTTCCCAAAAGATGCTTAAGTGTCTCTTTAAAAGTGTCCATATTCAATGAATCTTCCAAAAGGTCCCTCAAGTGCCTCTTCAAAACTCCTTATAACCGCCCCAAATCCTTCTAGAAAGTCTCTTTTTTCATTTCCAATGAATTTCTGAAGAGGCACACGAAACATTGCTTCAAAAATCATCCAAATCCGATATATATTCTAGAAGATATGTTGAAAAAAGTTTTTGGCGCTTAAGTGTCGATTTTGGGCACTTAAAACCCTCCTCTCTATCTAGTGGTGCCTAAGCGTCATTTGTGGGCGCTTAAGCACTGGGTACATGCACTTAAGTCCCTGGTTTCGGCCCCCATGGCTCTGATGTGCCCCGGTTTGATCCGATTTGCTTCGATTTGCTCCATTTTCGTCTATTTTTGTTCATTTTGCTCGAAGCACTCAAAATTCTTCAATTTGATGTATCTACAACCAAAACACAAGAAAACATACCTTTAAAGTGCAATATCGTTACAAAATATAGCATAGAAAATTGTACATTTTTAGGCACATCAGAGAATTGCAGGGAGACGATGGTGGAGGAAACAAGATGCCAAGGAGAGACGTAATAGGCAGAAGAAGCTGCATGAGGATTTTACAAAAATGTTAGAGGCACTGTAATTTATGCTTGAGACTCAATTTTTTTCTATTTCTATGTTATCTTCATAGTATCTGTTTCATAACTACCTTGTTGAACTTCAGAAGAAGGTTTCATTTTATTGGTATAGATGACTTGCATATGCAAAATGTTTTCATTTTCAGTTTCCTTTCTTTCTATAATCATGATAACATTTTTCCTACTCTGTTTGGATTGTCTGAGAGACCTGTAATTCATTGTCCTTTTAGATAATCTATTTTGTTGTAAATTACAGTAAATTGTAATTGCGACAACATACATTCTATGTAATCTATTTGGTATTGTTTCTTAGATTATGTTATTGTTTTGTTCATTCCAATTGCACTGAAGATTGTGTAGTATGGGGTAAAGTTTGGGTTACTTTAATTCTGTCAGTTTATTTATGGGCTTTTGCAATTACTGATGTAAAATCCCGAATTGCCATCTAATTAGCCTTGAAGTTGATTTTGCGATGTTTATTGTTGAAAAGTGCACTAGTCTAGAACTATGTAGCATGACACTAGACTAAGTAGATTTGAATACTTTACGGCCCCAAAACGATGGAGTCATAAACAACTTGATCAGGTCATTTAAAAACTATTCAACTGACTAAATTGACAAATTTGAACATGATTTCATGATTACATGCTAATCATGTTTTGTTTTGCAGGTTTTCTGAAGACCAGAAACAAATTATGCTTTAGATTTCCTTTGCATGTTAGAGGGTGTGTTAACTCTATTTTTTAGGATGACATGCTGATCGAAAAAAGTAAACCTTAAAACAAAAAAAAAGCGACAACAACTAAAAAAATGACGACAAAACAAAAAAATCTCAAAACAACAATAACAAGAAGAAAATAACAAAACCAAGTGACATAAATAACACAAAACACGACAAAACAAATTGACATTAACAAAAAAAAAAACTTTAGGGTATAATCTGATTCTTATAAACCTATTACCCTAGGCTCAAACATTGATGTTTCTTTCCTTGATCTTGACATTAAAATTTTTAGAAGAACAAATGTTAACGTTAATCAGGAGTTTTCTTATACAGTCTTGACTGTCTAAAATATCTTTATATATCTGGTTATTAACTTTTTCATGTAATTTTTATTGTAAGAATTTTTCATTTAACATTATTATATATCTGGACATATAAGTATATTACCTATTTCGAGTTCTAAAACATTATTATATATCTGGTTAATAAGGAGTTTAATAACCTGGCTCCAATAAGGGAGTGTAGAACTCGAAATAGTAATATACTTATATATCTGATTATTAATTTTTCATGTAATTTTTATTGTAAGAGAATTCATTTACTCTATGATGATCACAACAATGAAAATCATATTGACATTTCCTTTTTCAATTGTTTTCTATTTCTTACCCTTTTTCTTATTTTTCTAAATTTTTTATCTGAGGATCCTTCACATGATTCAAGATAATAAGTTATTTGGAGAATAGGGCAATAAAATAGATAAACAGAGTGGCGACTCTTTTTGATAACGGTATCAAACCAATAGCATGACAACTGGAATTGGCGACGGTGGACCCACACATTCAGGCAGTCGACACTCTCCTTCTTCGAGAGATGTCAGCCCTCCCCCCCCCATTTTTAAAGAGAAACCAAACACTTTCACATTCCAAGAGACACACCTCTTCTCTCTAAGGAACACACATTTTCATTTCAAGAGACACACATCTTCATTCCAAAAGATGTGAAATGCCAAAAAAAGCATTTGCAAATATCTAGATTCATTACATAACTACTTGAGGCGTGTATAGTTGTCCTTAATCTTCTACTCAGAATAGCCAGTAGTCGCCTTAAACCACCCCTTAACTGTTTCCGGTGTCTATGCACCAGAATGTGGTGCCTAGGCGCCACCCTGCTGGCAGCTTCTCAATTTTGCTCTGTTTCACCATGGTTCAACTCCAAACCGCTCCAAGTGTTATATCTATAAGATAAACATGAAAATAACATTTCTTTAAATTATAATGTCATTCAAAAACATGTGATAAATGTAAAGGAAATCGAGCATAAAAAGGCATATCAAATGTATCAGGTCCAATTTTTCGTCATTGCTCGATTTGACTCCAAATTGCATTATTTTTGCCCCATTTTTTTCCAAAACTCTATTTCTTATACCTAAAACCAAAAACATTCGAAATTACTTTATTTAAAGTGTAATATCATAAACTATCATTACAAATTAGGATGAAATATATGTAAAAGGTATGCAATCTATTAGGTGTGTTAAAAGGTATGTTTAATATTGCATGCACTTTCTCAAGATTGGCCTTTATTAGTTCAAGGGTTAAGAGATAGCCAAGAAATTTTCCTATGGGCATTTTGAGAGTGTGTTTGAGCAAATTTAACTTCATGTTATATTTTCTAAGTGTTTCAAATGTTTCTTTTAAATCATTTATGTGCTTTTTGGTTGATTTACTCTTAACTAACAAATAATCCCCATACACTTTAATGTTCTTTCCATTTTTTTCAAATTGCATCCATGGGATGTTGGTAGATCGCTCCAGCATTTTTAAGCCTAAAAAGAGTTACATAATAGTAAAATACACCCTCACTAGTTATAACAGATGTCTTCTTTGCATCAAGCGAGTGCATCTTGATTTAAAGGTAGCTGGAAAAAATGTCCAAGTAGATCATTAAGAGCGTACGATCATTAAATCCACCAATGTGCCAATCCTTGACAATGGGTAGTTGACATTCAGGCACGCATAGTTTAAATTTGTTATGTCCGCGAATTTCTTTCATTTATAGATAGCTTTCTATACCATCACCATGTTTAACACCTAGTTTAAGGATTACATTTCTCGAATGTAGTTGGCCTTCTGCAGCTGCTAAACCTTCTCCTATATTTGTTTGGCCAGAGTGATGGTGCACGATCACATGTTCTACATTGGTTAGATGACTATATTGGCATTTAGCTGATGGCAAGTGACATTGATTAATATCCTTGACATTTTAGCAACTGACCATGTAAAGACATCATAGTGTTTTAAGAGGACTTAAATCAACAAGTATTTTACTCCTGCACCAAGAGTTTCAACGTAAGAAAATTTACTAGGTTCATTATTGGTTGTAGGGATATTAAGGGTGGTCTCGCTGGCCTTGAGAACCCCTTCGTGCTAGTTCTGAAGATCGAGCAGCTCCTACTCTACATTATTAACTGCTCAGAGGTAGTAGGTCTGAGATTGTTCCAAATTCTCTCAAATAGTGATGATCTACCGATAACTTGAAAAACTTCACTATAACATAGTATGTTAAAACCGTGACTTAGAATTAATAGAATAGATTTCGACCGTAGATGGTGTTCTAAATTAGAGACAACTCAACTACCAAAAAAATTCTCTATGTAGGTGAACAATATCTCACACTCTCCTTAGGTGACTGCTAGTGCGATTATTCCTAAAGCTTAGTTCCTCTCACCTGAGAACTCATATAGAGATCTGATCGGTGTAGTTAATAATCATTCTTAAGCCCATCTTGTCAAATACACACTTGAACAGAATGTTCACAAAGTTATTACTGTTGATTAAGATGCTACCAATTTAGTATTTAATTATCGTAGCAGTGATGATAATGACATTATTGTAGGGGTTCCCTGAAAAGGTTAAACATGTATCTGTGAATATGATTAGCGAGTGAGTGTTGCGCTTCAGATCGAAAGCAACTGTACTCAATTCTTTCGATAAAAACCTCTTATGGCAAGCTCATCGAAACAAAGTTACACCTCCGATACTGACCAACATAATCCCAACAATACGAATGACATTCGTCTGGACCGGTTCAACTATAATTTCTTCTACTAGTGACAATCCTTATATCTAGGTGTTGGCTCTTGTGCCAAGATCTCCTTAAAATTTTTAGATATGATCAAATTCTCAATATGGCTCCAAAAGTGTCTGCACTCCTCCATGTCATTGTTGTGATCTCTATGATAAGAACTATAATTCTTTATGTTCTGAAGAAATGCTTCGACATTGATCGATGGTGCACTTCTAAAATACTCCCTATTTTAGATAGTCTCCACTAGCTCGACCATTGAGAGTCTTAATGGTGTCACCTTTAAAGTTGTGATTGTTTACCAATCACTCATTTTGATGGACTAACCGTTAATCTGGGTATCGAGCTCGGCCTTCTTAGTTATAGCTCATGTTAGCCCCCCTTATTTTTTCTTGGATGGCCTGCTTTCTTTGTATCATAGCCAAACAAGAGGACACAAGTCTTGCCACAGTCTTTATCTGCCATCTCCAAGAGCCCTCTTATGTAGATGAAGGGTGGCTGACTTTGCTCTAGCGGAAGTTGGGGTGGAATTGTACTCCTTAATTGAGACATGATTATTGGCAAGCTATAATAGTTCAACCAAAGTCTTCATTCACTACAATCCTAGGTCATACTAGAATGGTCCTTCTTTCCGCCCCTAGGCTAAGGAATCATGTGCCACTGCACATTTTAGATCTCACTCATCCAATATTTAATTTTGGAATCACAACACAATTGAGTGTACGATCTCGCTCTTCCATTATCTGATATGCAGCAAGGCCTGTGAGGACTTCTAATGCTTTTGAGCTCTAGAAAATTGTGTTACAAGCATCCTCTAGAAGTTTGTGAAAGAGATGATTATTCTTGCGGGCAATCCATTGAATCATCAAAAGGCTGACATACTCACTGTGGTGAGGAATAGACAACACCTCAATGCATATGTGATCTTCAACAGGCGGACAATTGATTTGAAGGATTTAATGTGGTTGATCTGACCAGTCCAGCCGTTGTACGATTCATAGTAGAAATATTAAACCTCTTTGAAAGCCTTAAAATTTTTTTTGATAGAATGTCTTCTCTGTTTTCCATAGTGCTTTGGTTCACTTGAATCGTTGTCTATTCATCAGCTCCAACTCAAAACTTTCCTGGCATAGGGAATCTTCTTGGCTTTCGAGGGCCTAAGTTATCATCCAGTTGTTAGCCAATAAACCTTATTTCAGAGGAATCTTCTATCTATCTCGAGCTACCACTTCTCAAGTGGCTTCCATCATCTCCTCCTTCATCTCTTGTATTTGATGTTGCACAAACTCATAAGTGCAATTCATATTGGTGGTGTCACTGTATTAGATTTCTTCTCATTATGTTGCTCCTCTTCTTTAGTTGGTATGATTCACGTTCACCACACCTTTCAGGATATTGAATTCAAGATTTTCATATAAATTACATTCAGGGAAACGTGTAGGAAAAGAGAGAGAGAGAGAGAGAGAGAGAGGTGCACAAGAATGAATAGTAAATGCAGAAGGTTCATTAGCCATCTTTCATAAAAAGATCCCCTATTGATAAAGGAGGGGATATAATTTGCAAAACTACATGTCTACCCCTATTTTAATGGGGTGTTACAGGATATTTTAGGTATTCTACAGGTGTAGTCCTACAACTCTGCCGCTTTATGATTTGGTTAGCCCAGGTTTAACAAGCCTTGGTCGGCTGCTAGTAATCGGGGTTGTCATTCTGCCTTTAATGGTCTTCAGGTTTGCAAAAGTTGGCTCCGTCGACCTGATTTTGTAGGTTGGCTGCCCTAAACTGGCAGTCGACTAAGGATCACTGGATGAGGAACTCTTATTGATGTGAAAAAATAGAGTTATTAGGTAGAGGGTACAATATCGTAATGCAATAGGTAGCTCACTCCTCGACAAAGTAGGATCATTCGAGATATTCTGCTAAGTGTGTTGTGGCCAGTTCTTTGGCCTAAGATGAGGAGCCTTAAGGGCATCTATTGAGATAGCTAGCAATGTTATGTCATTCTCTTGAGCACAATCATGACCAGAGGCAGACTAGTGTCCTTATTAGGCTCAACGGGCACTGATTCAGACTACTCTCGCTCGATCAGCCTTGCATCCCTTTTCTGGCGTTGTGATGGTGGAAGCTTGGCTTATGGTGTCTCACTAGGGGACGCTTAGTCTTCTGCCAGTAAACCCATGGTCTTTTGCGCCGAGGGACCATTGATCTTCCGCGCACATATGCCCCATTGTACTATATTCTTTTGTACCTACCAGTTGTTGGATTTCCGTTAGATTCGAGTTGGTACTTTTTGGTGTCCATATTGAACAAAAGAATTTGAAATATAAATTTTTTTTTATAGAATTAAAAAAAAAATAAAAGAAAGAAAGAAAATTTTGAAATAAATTTGATTAAAATATAAAATTGATATACATAATTGAAATAGGAAAAAAGTTGGTTGGATGGTATGCCATTGCTAAAGTGGCTCAAATCTCAACTTGGGCAAAAGGGGGCAAGTGTCATTGTAATTTTATTTTTGAGTAATTTACATAGATGACTCATATCCTATATATTAATATATCAAACACCTAAAATTTGATATTTACTTATATGACATTTTTATATCATAATCCTATTAAAAAAAAAGTGAATCTCACTTTCTAAATTTATAAAAGTATTAGATTTGATGTGATAGTAAATATTTGATGTAAAATTAAAACTTAAAGTATTCAATATGTAAATATAAGATTTGTGTGATGTACATGTAAATAGCCTCTTTTTTCTGTTTTGATTAATTATTAAAAAACTCTTTAAAAAACAACACTTTTTTCTATAAATTATAAGCCTCGCGCCCGTCTTCTTCCCGAGGGATTATTGCGTGCGGACACCGCATGCATTTCTGCATGCGGTGTTCGATCTTGGCCGTAGATCACGGTGATCTACGGTCAGGATTATTTCTGTTTTTTTAAAAAAAAAATAAAAAATTTAGGTGGGGCCCATCGAAATACATCATGACCGTAAATCATGTGATTTACGGTCCGGATCGGAGTCCGCACGCAAGCTGCGTGCGAACTCCGATCCGTATGGAATAATTTTTCCTTCTTCCCGGAGCTGAACGAATGAGTTCCGCAGTTATTTAGCTGCTTGCGCTTTCTTTTTGTCCCGCTCCCTGCCTGTTTGTCTTCGTATCCTCGGTCGCCTTTCTCGCTGGCTCTATTCTCTCTATTCTCTTCGTTCATATTTTTTAATCTCTCTCTCTCTCCACCGGGGATTCTTTTTATAGAATATATATATATATATATATATATATATATATATATATATATATATATATATATATATATATATATATATATAATCTAAGGACACTTCATTGGTCAATCTCGAGCTATCACTCCCCGCATCAGTTCAGAAGTTCGTCGTTCGGACCTTCTGGCTTCAAACTAACTATACCATCAACTTTCTTGAAGCAGCTCTAAAGATTACTCCTTTTGTCTCCATAGATCAAAATTGCCGTTGACTCTCCTGAAGTTCAGATTTTGCCAGCTGATGAATGTTTTTTGGCTACTTGGCTTATAACCCTAACTGGTTTTCAGGTATTTCTTTACTTACATCTCTCTTTCTCTTTGTCACTTCGAATTTTGAGCAGTAAAATTTGCATGATCGGGTTGATATTTCGTCATTGATTATTTTTTCTACATTTATATTCCCCTTCTTAATTGTCTGTTCGATTTGTTTGCAGTTATTTTGATTTCATAGTCGGTGAATGACTAATTCTTCATTATCTGAAGTGTTCTATAGTTTTAATAAACAATTTTCGAATTTGAAGCTTTCCCTGTCCCCACTTGAGGATTAGCTTCCAATCACTCGATCCAATGTCGAATCTGGAGAACAGAAAGCTCACGGATGACTATGAAGTAATTGATGTTCTTGGTAGAGGTGGCTTTTCCGTTGTAAGAAGAGGGGTAGACAAAGCTAATGGAAGTATGAGGCATGTTGCCATAAAGACACTCAAAAGGTTGGGATTCACACCTCAAGGAATGAATCGAGGTCACGCAGGACTGAAACCTCCAACATTGAAGCAGGTATCCATTTCTGATGCCCTGCTGACTAATGAGATTCTGGTCATGAGAAGGATTGTGGAAGATGTTTCACCTCATCCTAATGTCATCCACCTCTACGATGTTTACGAAGACATGCATGGAGTTCATCTTGTACTAGAGCTTTGTTCTGGCGGAGAGCTGTTTGACAGAATAATTGCTCATTCGCGTTATTCAGAAGTAGAGGCAGCCGAAGTGGTCCGTCAGATAGCTTCTGGTTTAGGGGCTCTTCACAGAGCCAATATAGTTCACCGAGATTTAAAGCCAGAGAACTGTCTCTTCTTAAACAGCAGTGAGCGTTCTCCTCTCAAGATAATGGACTTTGGTTTGAGTTCTGTGGAGGATTTTACTGATCCAATAGTCGCGCTTTTTGGGTCGATAGATTATGTTTCTCCTGAAGCTTTGTCTAAACGGCAAGTGTCTTCAGCTAGTGATATGTGGTCGCTGGGCGTGATCTTGTATATTCTACTTTCTGGGTATGATTTTGGACATGTGTGTAAATTCATCCTTGTGAGCCACCCAATTCCTATGAATTTTACATATCTAACACCTAATCTTACATTTTTTACATTTATACCACCCAAATCTTTTATATCATATCAAAAATACCAATATTTTAACTTTTAAAAGCACCCTTTTCGTGCATAGTTTGGGTGATCTAAATGTAAAAAAATAATGTTTGGTTGTTAGATATGTAAATACATAAGAATTGGGTGGTATGTATGTAAATCTTCCCTAAAATGAAATTAAAAGAAAATCATTTGCGCATGTTTAAATGGTACTCTTATTAATGAAGTTTTCTATCATTGCAGATGCCCCCCTTTTCATGCTAATTCTAACAAAGATAAACAACAGAGGATATTAGCGGTAAGCTGTCTACTTTCTAACTTCTGTGATTGATAGGTATAGTCTAGAGAATGATAGTTTCATTTTTGCCCTTTAAGTTTTTACCTTTGATATTGGTTACAGGTTGGATCAATAGTTGTTCGGGTCATACCATTTAAAGTAGATCACTCGAGATGAGAGAGAGACGGTGTGCTAAAAAAATAAATCTAAATATGACCTGAACTTATTTATAGGTTAGCGTGATAGTTACCTGTTATTTTTGGTTGTACAAGCAAATTCATGGAACTAGAACATGGTATTTAGGAATCCAAAACATTTCTTCACTGTTTGCGAATCTGATTTTGTTTTATCCTCATTAACAAGGAAAATTTGATCAAGGTAAATGTTACGATATGAAAACCATGAGCTATCAGGGAAAGACTGATGGCTTTAAATTTGTGCGTTAGGATGAACAGCTAATGCTGATTAAATTTTTGTCAGTCTAAGAGTACAATGTCGTTGTGTTACTTATAAGGCTTCAGAACCATTTTGATGTTTTTATTTTTGCAAGCTATAAGAAATACCTACAAACCGGCATGGGCCAATATATTATTTAGCAAGATAGTGTCCTATTTTAATAAAATACATGTAGAAGAGATGGATTAGTTGTAGGGGTGTGTTTTAAGCCGACTCATGAGCCAGCTTGATAAGTGGCTCATGAATTCAAGTTAGCCCTGAGTCGACTCGTTAGCTTGTGAGCCGGCTCGTATAAAAGCATAGTAATATAAAGAATACTTCAAATATATTCACTTTGAAGACTTTATCCTTAAAGTATTAAAAATGCTTAAAAAATAATATTTTATATTCTGTATTTTATATTAAGTGATTTCTTTTTATTTCTCTCATAATTGCTCATTCTATTTATCATTTTATTATACCAATACCTTAAATTAATATTATTTTCTCTTTTCATAGTAAATAAGCCAGTTTGTGAGTCAGCTCGAACTCGTAGACGTAAGCTCAAATTTGATAAAATTAATGAAGCTTAAGATCAAGCCAAGGGTAGCCCATGCTCAACTCGACATGTTTACACCACTGATTAGTTGTTTATTTTGTTCTGAAATCATCATGGTTTCTAGACCTCACAAATGATGTAAAAAAAGCTTTTGTATTATGAATCAAGTTCTCAGCAGAGCTTTCCTTAGTAAACTATAACAACAAAAAGCCTTTTTCCCACTAAGTGGGGTCGGCTTTGATTAGTAAACTGTCAATCTGAATTGTTTCAAAACCACTCATGTTCAGGTTTAGGGACTGTGGTTTGCTGAAAAAAGGAACGCAATGTGAAAGTAATACAATGTAATTGAAATGTAATGTATTTGAAATGCTTTAAAGTTGTTTGGTTTGGTGAAAAGTAAACACAAGAATTTATAATTTTCTGTTGGATTTGAATAAAAATACAATGTAATTAAAATGCAATGTATTTACTTTGAAGTTGTCTGGTTCAGTGTCCTACCTACGGTGGTGGCGCCAGAGGCGAGCGGCCGTTGGTGGGTGGGTGGCAGCAGACATGCGGCCTTCTGTCAGCAGATGGTGGGCTCGTTGCTAGCAACTGTGGGCGAAGACCTCCTGAAGCAACAGTTGGAGACCTTTGGATGCGACAGACGGAGACCACCAGACAGCAACAACAAATTGCAGTTTGTACTCTTTGGAAATTGCCCAAATCTAACGAATTTAGGATACACAAGTTTTGAACTACACAATGAATTCCAGATTCACCTAAATTTTAAACTGCTTTCCATTTTCTTTCTACAAAACGTCAGAGTTTTGAAACGTCAGAATTTTGAAAACCCTTGTACTTGGTTTACTTTGCATCACTAATACAGGGAACGAGACAACCTAGTTATTTTGCTTATTATGTAAGCCAGTTTAAATAGGGTTTATAAGTGGCTTAAAAAATGAAACTGACATGGGAGCTAACTAAAGTATTAGTTTGTTTAATTTGAACATTTATATACTGCTGACCTGTGCACGGTCCCTATGTACAGCTCCCTCACAATCTTCTCCTATAGTTTTGAACAGAGCAATGACCTGTCTTAATCAAATTAAAATATCTCAGTGGACTCCTTTTTTTTCTCGTAAATCCTCATTCATTATATGATGATCAAAATGACTGAAATTTGCTGTAAGACCATACCCTGAAACCAGAATTCTCTTACTCTTTGTAGTAAATAGCCTGCGCTGAAACAATGCACGCTTGAATTTTATTGCGCCTAAGCTTGTATTAATTTTGGCTGATCCTAAGCTTGTATTTTTTTTGGCTTGGTGACAAATGAATGTAATATTTCTGAGGTATGATTGAACCAAGGAAGTTCTATAGACAAATCTTACCATACTGTTGGAAGAATTATTGAATTACTACTATATAACCAAATTTAATAATTTTTATGCAGAGTTTGAATGTTTTGCAACCATAATATGCTTTAAATTGTCTCTTACCTCCGTGGAGGCGTTCTTTGAAGTTACATGGAGGCCAGCTTTTGAGCTATTCTGAAGTGTAGTCCGATAGAAAGTTGAAGGCCATAATTATTCTCTTTTTCAACATAAGAATCAGCAAAAGATAATACATTAATCTATTTGATGAAATTCCTCGTGCAAATTGACTTTCTTGTTCTCATTTATAGTCGGGTATATTTTTTTCATCAATTAGGAACTTTTGAAGTGTTGGAAATCTTTACTGTGTAAGGTTATAAAAATTAAGAAGATTGCTGTAAGCATGCATTAGTTTACTCTTTTCTTAATAAACTAGTTCATACGCTTTTAAGATTATATTCCATTGCTCTAATTTTCCAAGCAACCAGAAACTTATTTATTTATTTTATTATTATTATTATTATTTTTTGCACCAAATGCAGCATTGTTATTCCATTTTTTAATAACTTTGATGTAGGGTGACTTCAGCTTTGAAGAGAACACTTGGAAAACCATAACTTCTTCAGCAAAGGATTTGATTTCCAGTCTTTTAGCTGTTGAACCTTATCGCAGACCAACCGCCGAAGAGGTATGATTACCATTACTATTAGTGTTTGTTTGGGATCGATTTTATTTTTGTTCTCTCTTGTTTATGGAAACATATTTGTTTGGTATGTTTTTTACATGTTTCTATTTTTTATTTCTAAAAATAAATTAATATATTTTTTAAAACACTCAAAACAACATTTAGGTGTTTTAAAAAACAACTTTATTTCAATCAAACATACCAAATTTTTTTTTGTTTCAGATCAAAACATAAAAATAAAATAAAATAAAAACAATAAATAGAAAAAAAAAACAACAGTGGTCCCAAAATGCCCTAAGCAAATATTTTTTGTTTTTGCTAAGCACTTCAACATAAATTGTGTTATTTGAGAATCTGCTTCCTAACAGCTTTTGAAGCATCCTTGGGTTATTGGAGATTGTGCAAAGCAAGAGCTTATTGATGCTGAGGTTGTCTCTAGGCTGCAAAGCTTCAATGCTAGAAGAAAATTCCGTGCAGCTGCAATAGCTAGTGTGTGGAGCAGCAAAGTTTTCTTAAGAACAAAAAAATTGAGGAGTCTTCTTGGGTGCCATGATCTCACCCCCGATGAGCTTGAGAATCTTCGCATGCACTTCAAGCGGATGTGAGTCAAAATTTAATCATCTTTGAATCATTTGTTTAAGTTTAGCAGAGCATAAATTAGAGGAAATTCAGTTATTTATTAAATACTAGAAAAGGAAGCAAGATCTTTACTCCTTGCGAAAGAGTTTAAATGCAATTCTTTAATCTAAAAAAGACTGAAAAACAGTAAAATAATGAATTCCTTTTCAATGAAGTAATATTCAAGAATGACACAGGTAGAAAATTATTTCTACTAAGCACTGACAGCGGTAAAGAAACGAGAAGGATGACTCAGAAAGTTACAAAACAACCATAGAACAAGCATTCTTATGTAGTTTGTTTTCAGACGAACTCTATAGCTACTAGACAGCTTTGGTCTCAATTCCTTTATTATCTGTATAACGACAACAACAACAAGCCTTTATCCCACTTAGTGGGGCCGGCTACATGAATCCATTTTCTCTTATATGTCCTATTGAGTGTCATATTTTCATTTAATTCTAATAAATTAAGATAAATTATACAATATGCTCATGTTTTTTTAATTCTACCTTTACCTGTCTTAAAATGAATTAAATCTAAAACTTCTACCGTCTTAGTTGGATCATCAAATGATCGATGTTTAATGTGACCAAAGCATCTAAGATTATTCTCTAATTTTGTCTGCCACTAGAGCTACAACATCCCTTTCACAGTTACATTTGTTTTACATTTTATCTCCAAATGGCAAGCCACTAATCTGTTGTGAAAAACGACGACAATAAAACGAAAAATGGAATGAAAAAAATTACACGCAGAAAAAACACCAGAGCGATACATAGATTTACGTGGTTTGACAAATTTGCCTATGTCCACGGAGCTGCAGATGATTTATTTCTATGAGGAATTACACCGTCGAGCGCCTCGACGTTTACAAGAAAATCTCTATTTTCTTCTCTCCCTTCCTCTCTCTCTTTTCTTCTCTTTCTTTTAGCTCTCAAGATGACTTGGCTTGGTCTTGCTTGGCTTACATTTCCTTTAAACCAAAAGAGACTATTTATAGAAACAATGAGAGCGGTAGGTGAGCGGTAGGTGGGGGGTAGGTGAGTGTGATAGGTAAGCGGTAGGTGGGATATTTAATTAGAGGCTAAATAAATTCGGTGGACCGGGTCTCCACATTACCCAACAATTCTCCCACTTGGAGACTAGGACACTGAATGCATCACCTGCTAGCTGCATCATCTACTAGTTGTACCAACCTTTTCCTCAAACATGATATCCTCCACTTCTGCAACTCAAAGCCTCTATCTTCATGTCAGAAGACTAGCTGAAGTTGAGCACAACTTCAACTTCTCACGAGTAACACCCTCAGTTGACATATCACCGTCAACGCAGCCTTGTACCTTCAAGCTCTTTTCTAGGTTACTCTTGTATCTGCTTACAACTTCCACTGTATGAGCAATATCCCAACCCTGCTGAAAGCCGTTTTCAACAAGTCTAGCCTTGTACCTCTTACTGCCACCAAGCGCAGTTTTCACCCGGTACTCCCACTTGTTGTGCAATGCCTTCTTCCTCGATAGAAGTTCTGCCAGCTCCCAAGTCTGATTTCCCGGTAGAGAATCCGTCTCCTCCTTCTTGGTCAGCTCCCACTTGCTCGAATTCTCATCTTGCAAGATTTCTTCATAACTTTGTGGTTCTCCACCATTTGTCTGTACAAGGTCTGGTTTTTGTCTATGGCGCTCTACCACTTTTCAGAAAATTGACCTTTTTCTGCTTTCCCATAATGCACCTCTGACTCATGTGTCCTTGTCTGAGTAAACCTGTAGTTATATATAGTGTGTCAGTTTTCTTACCCCGAACCAGTACTAATGCTCCTTTGGTAACCTTCCAGGTGTTATCTGAGAACACTACCGAATGATCACCCTCATTGAGCTGCCCAACAGAGATGATGTTTTTCTTCAACTCAAGAACGTGCCTGACTTTTTGCAAAGTCCATTTGCTCTTGTTAAGGAGTGCAATATCGACCTCTCTCATTCCCATCACGTTCAGAGCTTTTCATCAGCCATATATAACTTCCCAAAGTTACCTACAACATGAATTCGCATTAACTCCAGACGGGAAGATCTATCGAAGAAAGCCCCTCAATCCAGTATCCAATCATCAACAGAACTGTAAACTGCCAGAAATAGTGCTTCTTATATTTCTTCAGTTACAACATTAGAGTCATCATTCTCCTTCTTCTTAGGATACCTGCAATTCCTTTTTATGTGGCCAGCCTTGCCACAATTCCAGCAGGTTGCCTGCTGACCTGACTTTGATTTTGATCTTCAACGGTTTGAGTATCTATCTTGTGATCTCCCTCTGGAATCAACAATCAGTGTCGAACTCAAACCCGAGGTCTTACCAAAATCTTTCCTACGCACCTCCTCAGCCAAAATCAAATCACGAATATCATCATATTTCAGCTTAGATTTACCTGCAGAACTGCTAACTGCCATCCTCATAGCTTTCCAACTATTTGACAAAGAAACCAACAATATCAGCGCATGTATCTCATCATCAAAATAAATTTCAACAGACGATAACTGATTTGTGATAGTGTTGAAATCATTTAGGTGTTGACCAACAAACACACCTTCCGCCATCTTCAAGTTGAATAACTTTTTCATCAGATGCATCTTGTTATTCACTGATGGCTTTTCATACATACCTAATAAAGCCGCCATGAGTTCTGCAATATTCCTCTCCTTGATGAAGTTGCGGGCAACCGATCTCGATAGGGTTAATCGTATAACCCCCAGAACCTGTCGATCCAACAGATTCCATTCTGCCTCGTCCATCTTTTCTGGTTGTTTTCCCAGTAACGGAAGATGAAGTTTCTTCCCATAGAGGTAGTCCTCTATCTGCATCCTCCAGTAAGCAAAATCTGTGTCATTGAACTTCTCGATCCCCGATGTCATCACTTCGTCTCCGCCCATCGTTCTTCCTTAAATCTGAACCAAATGCTCTGATATTAGTTGTGAAAAACAACGACAATAAAACAAAAAATGGAATGAGAAAAATTGCACGCAAAAAAAACACCAGAGCGACACACAGATTTACGTGGTTCGACAAATTTGCCTACGTCACGGAGCTGCAGAGGATTTATTTCTTCGAGGAATTACACCGTCGAGCACCTCGACGTTTACAAGAAAATCTCTATTTTCTTCTCTCCCTTCTTCTCTCTCTCTTCCTCTCTTTCTCTTAGCTCTCATGATGACTTGGTTTGGTCTTGCTTGGGTTGCATTTCCTTTAAACCAAAACAGATTATTTATAGAAACCATGAGAGCGGTAGGTAGGAGGTAGGTGAGCTGTAGGTGGAATGTGGTAGGTGAGCGGCAGGTGGGTTTGGTAGGTAAGCGGTAGGTGGCATATTTAATTAAGAAGCTAATTAAATTCGGACCGGGTCTCCACATTACCCAACATAATCCACCTAAGTATTCTCATCTCAATAACACTAAACTTTGTTTTATGCTTCTCTTTATAGGCCAACATTCTGCGCCATAAAACATTACAGGTTCACTACCATCTTATAAAATTTGCAGATTTTAATTCTATAATTTAAATGCGCCATAAAACATTACAGGTTCACTACCATCTTATAAAATTTGCAGATTTTAATTCTATAATTTAAATCAAGTAACAAGAGCAAAAAACAACTTTCAAAATATGATAATTGAACAATGTCTTTTAAAATTTGAAGAGAACAAGAATTAACAACCTAAAGTAAGCTTCATCTTTATTCAAGAATCAGGATCTTCCGAGTAGCCCAATCCAATTTCTAATCTTTGCCATATGCAACACCACCTTATGGCGATCTTTGCTGAGAGCACCCTGGCCGAACAACTCGACTTTAGAATTATTCACCTATCACTCTCAATCTCTTCCAAAACAGGGAGAAATCTTAATCTACTAGCCGAGTTGAGAATTAAACCAAATGTTAGTGATTAATTGTAATCAGTTACTTAAAACGATTTACAACTAATGCAGTTTTTATATAACTATAAGTCCCTTATGCCGCCATTCATCACACTTAAATTCTGTCAGGTTTCTATTTAGATGAGAGCATAACTCCGTGTGCTGTCTCGAAAACCACCATAAAATGTTTTAGTTACCATTGGATTTCACTTTCTTTTTTTTTTTCTTAAACTCTTTTTTAATCAGAGAGTTTCAGAAACACTTATATACAAGCTATTGTTTTGACATTTTCATATCTTAATTTTCTACTGGCCTCAAGCAGATGTTCAAATGGAGACAATGCCACCCTAGAGGAATTTGAGCAAGTTCTCAAAGCAATAAACATGGAATCACTTATCCCTCTCGCTGCTCGTGTATTTGACATATTCGATAACAACCGTGATGGAACTGTTGACATGAGAGAGATCCTCTGTGGGTTGTCGAGTCTCAGAAACTCTAGAGGTGATCATGCACTCAGGCTTTGCTTTCAGGTATTACGACTCTATTGTGTCATTCTTCCTTTCCTTAAAATTTGATTGAAGAAATAATGTTCTTGTGTAAAGTGTCAAAATGGTCTCATGATTGTTTAATTGAGTATTCTAGTCCTAGAGTCGATAAAAGTGTCAAATTATTTCTCGGACTCTTTAAATCAGGGCTGAAATAGTTCTTTGTGAGGACTATTTCAACATTTTAAAAAAACCTAAGAACTAAATGGACACTCTAATGAACTCAACAAAGAGTCAAGGGACTATTTTAACACTTTTCTCTATCATTATTTTATCTCCGCTGCATATTTTGGAGTGTTCGCCAACAGAATGTTCTGGTCTGGTTTTAAAAGAATTTTCATGAAGGTTTTTTAATATAGTTGGCAAGTTTCCTGCTTCAGCATACTATAAATATTACTTGGATGATGTACAATTAAGGTGAAGATATGGAATTAATGTAAAATGATTTAGAGGATGAATAGAAACAAACAACATGATTATGAGCTGTTAGGGGTTGCAATGAATGAAGACAACATCTAATAACATACTTAAATGGAATGGATGAGGAAAACTAATCCATCAAGCTAACCCCAAGTTTAGGATAATGATGATTTTTAGTTTAATGAAGACAATTCTTTTCAAATGTTTCAACAGTCATTTTATGCTATAAATAGTTTGGTTTTTCACTCTATATTTTTTCGTCTCTGTAAGTTTTAGGGTCGCAAGGCTTTTAAGTGGATATAATATATATATCGCTCTCTCTCTCTCTCTCAATAAATCTAGAGTTTGTTTCCTATGATGGGCCCCAACTTTGAAAACTAAATGCTTGAGACCTCATGCACACTAAGGAGGATAATTTTATCTTGGGGCATTTACCAGCCAATTCGTATTTATTTACAACTAAAATTTTATTTTACATTTATACCACCCAAATCATTCATATTTACATAAAACATACTACCATTTTAACTTTTAAAAGTGAAACACAGCTTTTCATGCATAGATAAGGTGTTATGTATGCAAAAATTAAAGTTTATGTGCTATATATGTCAATACATAAGAATTGAGTGGTATGTATGTAAAAATTTCTTTCAACTGTTGTTTACTAGATAACTGATTATAACCTACAACCAATAATTCCTTTTTTGTCTTTTTGGCATGAAACCTATCATTATTGTCGTATGCATGAGAGATCTGCTGTGTTGGCAAATAACCAAAACTTAAATTCAAACAACTTGAATGAAAACAATAATGAAAATAGAAAAGATGATCAACGCATATAAACCTAAATTTTTATAAAGTTTAATCTTAATTGATGAGTACGTCTTCGACTACAGATTTCACTATAATTTTAACAGTGCAAAAATTAAACTCCACAGCTTTTACCTAATGTCCTTATATGTCATGCATTAGATGTATGACGCCGATCGATCCGGCTGTATCAGCAGAGAGGAATTGGCATCAATGCTCAGAGTGAGTAAATTTTTTCAAACAACTTAAAGTTGATGCCCCAACAGGCCGGCTTTGCTTCAATGTCTTAATTTTGCAGGCCTTACCTGAAGATTGCCTTCCGGCAGACATTACCGAGCCCGGGAAGCTAGATGAGATATTTGATCAGATGGATGCCAATAGCGACGGGAAAGTCTCCTTTGAGGAATTCAAAGCAGCCATGCAACGAGATAGCTCCCTGCAAGATGTGGTTCTCTCCTCGCTGCGCCCTAACTAGTCATCTTCTTCCTTCAATGCTTTTCTTTTCCCTGTTTTTAGCTACTAATATAGTTAATTTACGTTACAGTTTCAAGTCAATTTTTCTGGCAATGTGATTAAGATGGCAAGCTCTTAAATTAGAGCCGAACTTTAGTTATTAAATAGAACTGGGTTTGTTTGAATTTGCTCATAGAAGACCGTTGATGCTTGAGTAAGCAATCTGTTTTCTCTGTTGATACGGGAGTTTCGTTTTTTGCTCAATAAGCACAAATTCAAATTCTTATTAAACACCAAATTTGAAGCAGGTAATTTTATGAATTAAAATTTAAATAAACCGTCTTTGTTCTTGGATATGAATTAGTTCAATTTGTTGATGCTAACTTATACTATTGAATTAATGTGAGGGGGAAATTGTGTACATAGCACTAGAAAAGTTGTTATTAACATAAGTACCACTCTCAGGCTCCGTTTGTGACAGCTTAAAACTGCGGCGGCGTTTTCCGCCTATCTGTTTCGTTTGCACGTTCACTCAACGTTTCTAAAACGGAGTATCTAATTTCTTAATAAACGCTAGACGCGGGGTCGACGCTGCTTCCCACGTTAGTTCGTGATTCTTTACTCTGTTGCCCTCGACCTCGATCTCGAAAAGGACGTGCGAACAGGCAGATTTCTGATAGGAGCGGAGTGCAAGGATGAAGATGGGAGTTTTGGATTTCTCATAGGAGCAAAGTCTATGTAAGCTGCGATCCCATCCTTCCACCTCTTCCCAGGTAGTCGTGATCCCGTTGTTCCCTTCCCAGATAGCCGCGATCCCTTCATTCCCTTCCCAGGCAGCCGCGATCTCATCGTTCTCTTCCCAGGTTAGCAGCGATCCCGCCGTTCCATTCTCAGGTAGCAGGGATCCCGTCGTTCCATTCCCAGGTAGCGGCGACCTTCCTAGGTAGCAAAGATCCCATCGTTCCACCTCTTCGAGTAATGCAACATTTTATATATCTCAGAGGAGCAAAAAACTATCTGTATCGATTCTTCTTCGAAGTAAAAAATTTGTCGTTTTCATCCCTTCAATAATTCCGTAAGTCATTGATCGTTAATTTTTTTTCTTCTTTTTTTGGGAGAGAGAGAGAGAGTTCAACCGCTTTTGAAGTCCCACTCGCTTTATTCTTTTTCTTTTCTTTTTTTTTTCAATCATTTACTAATTACCTTACACTGAATTTGGCTCAATTTATTTTGGTTTCTTCTTCCCCTTTTTTGTTTTTTTTCCTCCCCGGTAAGTGTTATTCTGCAGACCACTTTATTTGGTAGTCTGTGCAATGGCGAATTAACCATTAAATTCAAATGAGGTATGAGTTTTTGAATGAACGATGAGTTATATTCTTCATAGATTTGAGTTAAATATCTTCAGTTTATACTTTTTTTTTCAATTTGGTTTGGGTTTTATCTCATAAATTTTCTATTGGTCAAATTTATAATTGCTAATTGTTTGTATGTATCCAAAAAGTATTTTCTGGCTTAAAGCTGCACCAAATCTTCTCCATAACATCTGCACAATTGCTAAACAACTAACAGTTTATACATAATAGGGGTGAAATGGTCATTTATCTAGAATCAATTGTTTTCGAAACGCACAAACCAAACAACTAGTCAACTTATCAGGATAAGTTGTTTATCAACAGATTATCAGCTTAACCTGCTTATTTGGATAAGTTGCAGCTGCCCCAAACAGACCCTCGGTCATCCATGTTCAAATTCTTTCAAATTCATCCATTTGACTCACACTTATAGAAACCTCGGGAGACTTATTTAATAGGAGGTACATAAAATCGAAAGCCATATAATTAATTATAACAAATTAGGGAATATAGTTTACAGAGAGCACGCAGATACATGAGATAAGTGACGATAATGCAGGGCAATTGATATTAATTATGTCAATATTCGTAATTAATATTTACTATGTTAATATCTCCTCTCAAATTGATATTGTTTTGTCATATTAATTTGCTGCAAAAAATTAATCTATTTACTTGGTTAAATATTCATAAATATGTTCGCAATGTGAAGATTTGTAATGATGTGAAAAAGGGAGATCATAAGAATAACAAAGTCTTCTCAGTTTGAGTGACAATCAAATTCAATATCTTTGGTGTTTTTATGATAAATTGGATGACAATAATTTTGGTGACACTGGTATTATTAACATGTAAATGAGTGAGACAACCATGAGAAAATTCAAGTTTTGATAGTGATATGCATAGCCAAAAAATATATGAACATGATGCATACATTGCATGCTATTCCTAGTCTTTCATGAGATCAAACAATCAACAAAACTTATACACCACTTGTGACGAATGAACGAGTATCTAGACTCCTAGTCTAATTCATATCACTATATCCCATAAAATAAAGATGGGAACTATATAGAAAGAACAAACAAGGCTTAATGTCTTCATATGATATAAAAAAAATTGACAATTGGTAGACAAATATTAGTGATGAGATTCTACATAAATTGATTTACTTGCTAAACTGCAAAGAAAATATTAAGTCAAGAATTGGTCAAATAGTTTAGAGCATTTTTCAATTATTTATATGCGATGTAAAAAACAAGATCAATTTTCTCATTGTGATATTTTTTTACTTGATGGAGTTTAAATAGAAAGAATTGTCATAGTAATTAGATCTTGTGTATACATTTTTTGGTTTAAAAATGTTCAAAAGGAATTGATTGATTGGACCTTGATTTGTTTTTTCATGAAATATACTAGATTTTTAACTAGTGTAAGGGGAAAAAAGAAACAAGGAGAAAAGAGAAATGCTAAAAAAATTGTCACTGTACATAAATGTGAATATAATGAGCTACACCATATCACCTTACACGAGGCTCTTCTCATGAATCCTAATTTATAAGTTGAGATCGAGATTTACTTTCTATAGGAAATGTTATATGGATAATACGAAGTATAAAGCAATACTCATTCGTAACTTGCTATAAAACAAATAAGGCTTGTAGCTTTAGTAAAAACTCATATTAATAGTCAACTATTTAGGTTAAAGTCATTGGTTCTCCTAAAGAAGTATTGAATTTGCTTATAGTCTTAGATGAATACACTTGAGCTTAGTTGGTGGGTGAGTTTAACATCAATATTGTGAGTTATCATTGGGTCTAGCAAGCTCGCCTTGAATTCAACTAGCGATTGGAGCTTGAATTTGGTTATCAATTGTGGAGCTCCACTAACAAGCTCTCTCTCTTTATAATATGGGTGTACTTCTTTCTTGATTATTTTTTAACCATTAAAAAAACTACTTAAAGAACAAAATAATTATTTAAATGAAAATCCTAATGAAAAATGATAATTTAACTTAGATTTCCTCTAGGGAATATCTTTATTCAACCATGTAATTTCATCTTTTATGACTAAGCTTTGTAATTTTTCAAGTGTGTCTATTCCAGATGATATGATTGAGGTTTTTGAGAAAGTTATTTTGGTGCGTATTCTAAAAAGCCATAAAAGTTAATTGTCTGATAACTTAGAAAATTTCAGAAAGTTAAGCTTTATCTAACTTAAGTAAGGAAAAAGATGTTAGGCAGAGTTATACTATGGTTTCTACTGTGATTGCGAAAGTTGCTCCATCACTAATTAATGAGTCATCCTGGTTAGAAGCCACATATAAAAGTAATCCTGAAAGTAGATAAAAATGTCACTGAATAGGTAAATTTTGAAAAATCATTAATTTTATTTGAATTTTCAAATTTCATAATTTAGTTTTAAAGATGGCCCTGATGACTTCAATTATTCTAATAAAGAAAGTATCTCAATAGTCACTGAGCTAGCTAGGACTGGATCATTACAGAGTGTAATTTATCTTTTGTTGAAAAAGAAGAATGTTTCTACAGTTTTTCTTTTTATCCCTTAAACAATATTTTATTTAAACTTCTATGAGTAAGATTCTTGGTGGAGATAATGGTCAATTCAAAGTTGATCTTATAGAGACTTTGATATGTTTCACTTCTCATATTAATTATTTATTTTGTCATCTTGATGAACCTAATAATAATAGTGTCTAGGAAAATCTTCCTCTGACAAAGTTGCTCATCAATAAGTTTGGGTTTTAAGGATATTGAAGATATTCTATCAAGACCTGTCAAAGTCATTATAGAATTAATCAATGTTTTTTATATTAAGACCCTACAATAATGAAAAAAACATCTACTTCTCAACTACGAGAAGTTACACATGATGGTCATTGCTATATTCTAATTTCATTAGAGGGTGAACAATAAAAAATGTTTAATTTTATGTATACATTTTATGCCTAAATTTAGTGAAAATGTACTTTAAAGAAATGTATTTTCATGTTTTTTTGTAGATATATTTATTTTAGGCATTTGAAGCAAGAAAGAAGCAAAAAGGAAAATTTTTGGAGTAAAATGATGCAGTTTTAGAAATTGAATTGGTGCCAATGGTGCCATAATACAGAGAACTGGCGCCAATGACACCAGAATCTTGAGAGAACATGCAACTCTGGACTTTGGCACCATGGGTGCCAGAATTTGTTGCCAACGGCGCCAAAAGTGGTTACGACCCAATATTCATTGAATGTGGACTATTTTTGAAAGGTTGCTTAAGGAAACTCTTTGAAATTTCGTCCCTACATTATAAAAATGTGCTTTTATGTCAGAAAAGTGTGTGTCCCTGTGGGGACAGTTTTTGGTGTGAGTTGTGTCTTTTGGTGTGTGTGGTGGTTGTGAGTCTTTTATGTGTGGAAAGTCTTAGAGTTTTGAGAAGATTTTATCTAAAAGTTGTAATAGGAGAAGGAAAGTGAGAGATTTCTTCTTCATTGTACTTCTAAGAGAGAATTCATTGGTATTGTAAAAAGAGAAAGAGATTCAAAGGAACTTCAAGTGATTTGCTTGAGGAGGAGATTGAGATAAGTTGTGTTCTTTCCTTTCTTTGTTTGGTAAACTTGTTTTTATTTATAAAATACTTGTTTTATTGTCTCTTCTTCATGAATTCTGAGTAGTCTTCTTTATCCTTCTCCTTATAATAAGATATGGTTATGTGAAGAATCAATATTGTTGTGCAAGACCTTAATTTTCATAATTGCGATGATTTAAACTTTGATCTTAATTTAATTTTTTATTTGACCAATTGAATAGTTAAAATTTTTTGTGAAACATATGATCTGAGAGGGCTATTCTTTATACAACAATGTGAGAATCACATTTGATTCCATGGATGAGAATGTAGTCCATGTGGTTGAGTACAAATAAATAGGAAAATATACTTTGTTGGGCGTAAAGTTAGAGATTTTAGGGTGATAGGGTAAAATACTCAATTTTGTCGAGATGTTTGGAAACTAAAGTGAGATGTTAGTCCTAAGCCCAAGGGAACGTGGGAGCTCTGGATTGAGAGCCAGTATCCTCCCAGCCTAACCACAAATTTATGGACCAAACTATGGATTAGTCAATGTTCTTTTCACTCATAAAGAGGAGAAAGGATAAGAATGCTCCTATTTGACACAATACAATTTTATATAATTTTAAACAATTTTGATTGCTTCACTAACCATAAACTCATTGTAAAGGGGAATGATACTTTATTAAGAACTCTTCGTCACAAAACTTAGTTTAGTCTTAGTAAATTTAAGTTTGCAGTTTAGATATTAGTTTAGTGAAGTTAGTTCCATTTGCATCATTAACCAGTTTCAATTTGTTTTCCTTACTTGAGTTTTTAGCGTTTGATTATTGTGTCTTTACATTATTTTCATAAGAATTATCATTGTTGACCTCTTTTTGGTTGAGGTCTAGTTTATTCCTTAGAAGCCCAGGATCTAGCCATAGGGCTTTTCTGTTGACTATTCTTAGAGAACTAGTAAAGGAACCCTCACCATTAGAAATTCTTAAGCTCTTCTTTGCTCATCTTGAAGTTCCATATGTTGGTTCTAACCTCTAGAACTTAGTAGGTGGAGCCAATATGAGGGAATTCAAGAAGAGTCCCATAAATGCTTGTTTGGTCTTAAAATTAGGCTTGGGTGGTGTGTTCTTGGTAAGTCTTGCACACACGCACTTGATACCCCTCACCTACACTCACAACCTCAACCCTTGACTAAACAGGCTTAGCTTGATCCCTTACTCTTTTGGAAACTCATGTGGATGGTCCCCTAAACCATTGAACTTAGGCTAGGGTTTGGCTAAGACCAACACATGGAGGACCCATAATGAGAGTTCCCTTGGTCTAATGGCTCGAAAAAGGGTAATTTTATGATTAACATCCTCAATTGATTTCATCATACCCAAATTAGCATTTTGCCCCAAAACTTTCTCGAAATGACTAAATTACCCATGAAACCCTAAATTTTCGGAAATTACCCAATTTTTTCTAAAAAATCATTTCAAACTTTCTGAAACTACCCAAATTGGCCAAAACAACCCAAAATTTTCAAAATCCCCAAAATACCCCCAAATTTGCCAAAATTACCAAAATACCCTTTATGGCCCAAATTTTCCCAAAGCCCTCCAAAAATCATTCCAAACACTTCCAAAACCAATCTTGACCACTCATGAAGCCCAATTTGACCAATTTTGACCAAATTGCCCTTTAAGACCCAATTACTCCAAATCACCCCCAATTTCCACCAATTTGACTTCAAATTTCCCTAATTTCTATTCTAAACTCAAATTCAACATGTCCAAACTCAATATGAACCAATTTAAAGCCTAATTAAACCAGTCTCCAAACTCTAATTTCACTTTGAGCCAAAAGCCCCAATTTTAACCATAACCTAAAATTTCCCCAAATTAAGTCCCTTAACTTGTCCAAATCCTTCAATTTTGAATTCTAAGCTCTTCATGACATTTCCCTAAATCAATTTGAGCCTCCAATTTGCCTTGTCCTAGCCTCAAGCCAAACACAATTCAAACCCAAATCAAAATACCCAATTTTGCCCCAAAATTCAAAATTTCCCCAAATTGAACTCCATAACCCGTCAAATTTCCACCCTGTTTAACTCTAAACTTCTCATAAAACTATCCTACACCATTTTGAGCAATCAATTGAAAACAATCCAAATCTCAGTCTAATTCAAACCCAAATTTAGCCCAAATGCCCTAAAATTGACCATGAGCCAAATTCAACCAAATTGAACAATTTAAAATCATCCAATTCCTCTTCCAAACTTCTCTTAACAATCATCCACATTAATTTGATCAATCACTTGACCCAAATATTAACCCAAACCTAACCTAGACCAAACCAAAACCCCAATTTTGAACCTAAACCCCAAATTCGACCAAACCCATTTAAATTGACCAAACCATGGTCACCAAAGCCAACATTTGAGCCATATGAACCAAGCTAGACGCACCTAGCCCAACCTAGTTAAGCCATGGAACAAGGTTCCCTTGATTTGGGGGATCGCTTCATAAATTCGCTAAACCAAAGAAAGATATGCCATCAACCATCAAACCTCCAAGCTAATCACCATTAAACCTTCCCTTGGATTCCCTATCCTTGCTACCCACTAGCCCTGGTTGGTCGGCATAGTGATTCGAAAAAACAAAAAACAGAAAGGTCCCTAAATCTAAAACCCAAATTTAAAACTCCCTGACTTGGCTCACTCCCATTGGACATTGGAGCCCCTCTTCCCACCACATAAGCTGCCTTTTGCACCCACTGCCCAACCCTTTTGTATCCCTGAGCTCCTCTATTTAAATCACCCCCTCCACGACCAAGACAGAGAAGTGTACAAAACCTAGCGGAAAATCTGCCAAATTTTTTCCAGAGCTCCTCACCGCCTTCCTAATTTCAAATCCACTGTTCTTAGCCACCTAATCCCCCAGTTTGAGCTCAATTTCATAGCTCAAATACATAGCCTTTTTTGTCAATCAAAAAACCTCTATCATTCTTCAAATTAAATAGTTCATAAGCTTCCTCAGACTAAAAGAAGAATATCCCCATTGAAATCCCCATCCTTAAAGCACTATAACCCACTATTAGAGGAAGGCTGCACCACCCTCTAATCGAACTCTTATTAGACTCAACCTCAGCTCAAATCAACACTTGGAGGAGCTTCATGAGGTCACAACGAATGTGAAGAACCATTTCAATCAAGGCTACACCTCTTGGACCAAGTTATGCACCATTTTCCCCCAAACTTAGCTCGGTTTGAGCATTTATGAAGAAAAGTTTTTCTTCATGCTTGATCAATGATCCAGATTGTTTATATGGAATAATATAACAATGTCTTTGATGATATTTTTCTCTTATTTTTCCTTACTTTGTAGTAGAACCAAAAACATGATCTTGGAGAAAATAAGAATTTAACTTTTTAATATATATATATATATGTCGGCACTATTTTTGATGTGTGGTTTGCCCGTAAGAAGCTGTCGGTCATCGGAATTGAAATCCCGTTGCCCGCTTCG